>VXBB01003804.1:135442-172922 GCA_013399915.1 Illadopsis cleaveri | reverse complement strand
TTTTTTTTTAATTGAAAGTACTATTTTTAAACATTAAAAGTTAAAAAAAAAAGAAAATCATGCCTTTGAGATGATTCCTTTTTCCTCTTCTATACAAGCTGAAATTTTTGTCCAATATTTATGTCCCATAGTTTATCATGACATCAGGGGAAGATACATACAAAATTATCCTCAATGCAAAATGGAAAGCACAATTAGAAATATAGAAAATGTATGAATAGAAAGATAAAACTAAGATAAAACTATGCAATATTCCTGTGAAATACCATAAAAATAATTTCACAAACAAGGTATTTTTTTATTATTATTATTTTTAGCCAAAAGGTAAGAATATGAATTTTTAGTTTAGGGACAATCATCTTTCATTTCCAAGATTTTACTGTAAAAAAGTAATTTTTTCTCAGAATAAAACATGAAAAGCAACTAAGGAATCATGAAAAGTACCCACTCCTCTGATTCTTGGTCTTTTGAACCAACCACTAGTACCTGAAAACCCTGTGCAATAATGCCCATGGTGAGATTCCCATTTGCACAATACAGAACAGTCACATATGTTTTTCCCTGTTGCAGTGCATTTTTGGTTTTCTCTGTTTAATGCTTCATTTATTTATAAGGTTTTTTTATGTACCATGTACCCCCTCCCCCCTGTTCACTCCCCTTTTGGTTTCTGTTTGCCCTGCACCTGCTGCTCCCAAGTTCCTTTTGTCCTAACATCTGCCATATGTCCATCTTATTTTGAATAATCCCCTGACCCTGCTAGTCACTCTGGAGCCTCTCCCAGAGTCCAGAAAATTCTGGGGAAGGCATCAAATGATTGGACAGGACTCAGGTTTCCCCCTCCCATTTTTCCCTGATTTGATATAACAAATGTCTATTATGTTATGAGCCACCCCCTGAGTTCTCTTCATTGGTCTGTAACTGAACCCATCCTTGTGTTCCACCCCCCTATAAAACCTGTTGCACCTCACGTGCTCTTGGTCTCCATGAGGCTGGAGCAGTGAGGTGACCAAACTGAGCTGGTCTCTCCCTCACTGGAGTCCCGCCTTTCTTCTCCCTGCCTTCACTGTGCCTAACTCCTGGTCGGCAAGAACCTCACACAGTGTTGCAGCGGTGCCCAGGGCTGCCGCAGCCGTGCGACACGAAGCATCGCAACATTTCCCTTTCAATATAAGGCAAGATCCTGGCTTCTTGACCTTTGTTCCCTCAGTTTCTGGTGAACAAAAGCTCATACCCATATCCTGTAGATATAATTACAGATTTCTTGTATGGATTATGTACATCTTGCACAAACTTTAAGTAACTTTTCTTATGACAAAAGTGTGTTCTGCTTTACATCTGCTGAGTAAAAACTATACTTCTGGACAGATTAAGAGTTGTAAAGATTTATTCCCGGCATATGCAATAATCCAGCTGGTCTAGAGGGTGAGCAGTATTTACAGCAATAGTTCAGTAAGAGAATGGTAAAAAACTTCTTGTATTTTTAAAAGCTTAAGTTTCAGCGCTTGTCTTGCAGAGAAAACCTATCACTCAAATATTTCCTGACCTCCACTGTATGCAAAGGTGAAAGCAAATCTATAACCATAGACAAAACCCTTATGTTTATTCATAACTAAAGTATTCACAGAATGCTCATTAAATGCAGCGATTACATATTAGGTTGTGATCCCTGGCTCCAGGTTGCTGAGTACATCTTACCTTCCACCCCCTTGTTTTAATTAAACCTAGGAAAAAGATCATAATTTTGTTTAATGTGCCTAAAGTTGAGTAACTGAGAGCATTTCTGAGATTTGTCAGCTCTGAAAAACCATACACAGTTTTGTCAATTACTGACTGCTAGTATGTCACAAGGAAACCAGCTGCCCTGTGAACCACAACCTTCTGTCCCAGAAGTGTCTGAGACATCCTGTAAGCAAAGTGGTTTTAAACCCAGCCATGGATGTATTTACACAAAGTCACTGCCTGTCACTGCAGAGAACACAGGAACAAGCCTCAAAGACCAGCTTGCATTTATATTTCCTGCCTGCACGTTTAATTTATCCCCTCTCCTATTTGTGAATGCCTTTTTCTGCAGAGTGCTCCTTGAATCATGTACAAGCAGATGCTAATTAGAGGGGTCCTTGTCTCTGCAGTCAGATCTAGACAATCCTATCTGGCCTTGCAAAGAAGGGAAACTGGGACAGGTCCTTACCCTTCCCCACCAGCACCACGATAGATCACCTGCTAGCAGAGCAGATGGGATTTGTAGATGGCCTGAGTTAAGTTTTATGCTGGCAGCCTGCAGGGGACACACAGAGCCAAAAGACATGCCAGATCATGACCATAGTCTCAGGTTTGCTTTGTCAGAGAACACAACAGTGATTAACCTCAGTGGTGTTTTACCTACCAGGATCAAGACCACAGCTGGTAACACACAAGATATGAAATTAATTCAGAAACAACACTCTGAAGTGGTATACCTAGACAGCCTTCCTGGTTAGGGACATTCAATCATTACTTGAAGGAGGAAAGGTGCTTCCAACATTACTTGGCTTGACTAGAGAGATGCCTTGCAAGAGCCTTGATGGAGTCTTGTCATTCTGTACCACAAAGAGCTGTGCTTTGCACACTAACAGCTCAGCTCTTCAGTTTCATCCTTTTTTTGAGTGGGTGGTATTTTGAAGCAAAATAGATGTTTTGTTTGCTGGTTTGTTTTTGAAATGATTGTTGAAATATTCAGAACAGTGTAAAAGGGTTCCCTAAATTGCATATCCACAGGATGGTTCCTACACCAAAGCAGGTCATAACTACCCATAAATGCTTGTGCAGTAAAATGCAAAATGATCTATCACTCTGATCTTTTATTTATTAACTTAATATTTACATGTTCTAAAAAATAAATTGACCTCTCTAAGGTAGAAATCAATCATTTTGTTGGTCGGTTGGTTGGTTTTGTTGTTGGCTTTTTGTTTTTTTTTTAGATGTGCTAATGAAATTAAGATATTCAAAGATTTTCTCAGAGCTTACGAGGGATACACAGGAATCTATTAGATACCAATGAGATACAATAAAATGAAAACCTAGTATTTTTCTTATGTGTGGTTTTTACACAAAGGTTCTCACAGGTACTTTTCATTTTAAAAGCATTCTTCGGTCTTAAGTAACTAAACAGAAACACAATCAATGATACGTCATTGTGTTAGTTTATCCACAATATTTGTGATAACTAGGAAAATATATAGGAAAAATTATTAGAGTAGTGGAGTGTATTAAGAACAGACGTGAATTTAAAATAATATTTTATTTATTGTGGAGCCTTGATGTCCTTAGAAAGACATTATCTGATGTTAATGGATAAAGTGGAAAGTGTTCTGGAATGAGAAAATGCAAATATTTTTACTCTTAGAATGTTTTAACTGTCTTCTACATATGGAATATTGCTTTCGTAACACTGTATCCCCTGGTGCATTAGGGTAGTTTGCTGTTTCCAAATAATTTCCAATTTGACTGTTCTGGGGAGTGGCACAGATACAACAAATGAAAACTGTTTCATTTTGTTAGTTTCTTAATTTTGTCTCTGTGCTTTTTTCCCCACTGCATTTCTTCTTCAACTCTTCCCACAAATACCAAATCACAGGAGAAGATTTTTTTTAAATATGTTACTTGTTTGTTTAGTCATTATTTATTCTAGCTAAAGGTGTTTCTTCTTCGTATGCACCACCTAGAGCTGATTTTATTTCTTTTATGCATATCTGTATGCTGTTCTACTGCTAGCTATTTCTCTGGCTTCATTATCCCACTGAAAGATCAAAAGCAAAATTTTATATTCAAGAAGTGTGATGCAGAAACGTTTATCTCACCTCAAGATCATGCCTACCTACTAAAACAGAAAGACACTGAATCCAAATCTCCTATTTTTAACCTGTTCACACTCCATCATTCAGACAAGAAAAAATAACTATTTTCCTTTCTTAATTCTGGAAACTTGTGAGGTTTTTATCTTCTTTTCTTCCTGTTAGACTCGAGATTAATGTACGGGATATGCAGTTTTTCATGTTTGTACTCAGATGTTTACCAATTCCCATCTAAAGTACAGTCTCACGAGCTGTGAGCTCCAGCTAACAAGGTAGAAAATGGATCTGTCTCTAACTCTTTCCATGGTCTTTTAAGCACCAATTACCCAATAACAAGATGAGACCTATATTATTTATACTTTTAACCCAATAACTGACTACTCGAGGTCCTCAATGTGGACCTTTTCACCCAATTAGAAAAAGCTAGCCAAAACCATGAAGAAGAAGGTGAAAGAACACCCTAAATCCTCTATATTGCCCTATATTTATTACTATATACTAAAACCTCAAATCCTAAATTCCACACCCTGGGACATCACACTTCCATTCAAACCACACACCCATAATCCCAGTGCTACCACTCAACCCCGGAAGCCTGTTCCACAGCCCCTGGTCCAATGTAGTGCCTGCCTAGGGTCAGTGCCTTTTGGCACAGAAAGCCTAAAATTCTCAGCTTCCAGGGTTCCAACAGAAACTCACTTTTGTTTTCCTGGTGTTCATGAAAAATGAACCAACATTTAGGAGAACAATCTATCGTAAACCCAAAATATGAGTCCTGAGTGTAGAGTGAAAAGCCCATCCAAGCATATTGCAGATTGCATATTTCCATATCCATGGCTTACATTTTTCTACATTAAGCTGTATCTGCAGTTCTACCACTGAGGTTGTGCAACTGGCCTTCACCTTTAGCACTCTGTGGTATCTGCTAGTAGCAACAAGCTTTGTCATCTAACTATTTCTTTGATACTGAGCAAAGAACCTCCAGGGCATACTCCTGTTGTCTTCAGAAAAAAAAAAAAGAAAAAAAAAAAGAAAAAAATCATTTATTTCAGTGCTTTGTTTCTTATCTTTTTAATAAGTTATTTATCCATGTGGAGACTGGCTCTCTTATCTCATGGCAGCTTAGTTTCTTTAAGAGTCTTTGCTGAGGGATTGTGTTGATTGCCTTTGGAAATCAAAGGATGTCATATCAACCTTTGTGCACGGGCTCATTGCTTCCTTCAAAGAGCTCCCATAGATTTGTGAGTTCTGTCTCTAAAGAAGACACTAGTTCTATTTTTTACACTAACTCTTACCAGTTTTTGCAGAAGAAACAAAAGTAAACACCATTTTTCGGTGGTACACAGGTGGAAGATGCTGGTGTCTGCCCTGGAATGCTTTCAAAAATTGGTGACATATTTATGATCTTCAAGAGGCTGGAAATCACAATCAGTAACTCACCTGCCACTAATTTTAGTGCCTTCAGGTCTGACAGGAAAACATTTGTAGGTCCTTATTTACTAATATTTAACAAGACAGGTAGTCACAAGACAATTACTTGTACATATTTCTTAGGCCAATTCACAGACAGATTGAGTAGAGATGCAACTGGCAGAGGCTTAGAGGATAACTCTACGCCATTCACCATAGTTTCTAGAACTAGGAACATTTGAAAAAATCAAACTCATATTAGCTTGAATTGTTTTTGCAAGGTTCATTTATAAAAGTAACTGGTTTGTGTAGTAGGATTTTATGGGGCATTTTACTTAATCCTGCATAACAGGCTGAATTATATTAGCATCATACAGTATCAGTCAAAAGTTTATTAATCATTTTAAAAGTAGTTTAATGCTAGATTTCAGTGGTAATTCTAATGAGGAACAAGGATAATGTTAATAGCGCTCCACGAGAATCTATTACTGGCCTCATGTTATTTTATCTACAGTTTAAATAAAAATTTGTAGAATAATAACAATAATTTTTAATACTGCCAAAACGTAAGCTCAGATATCTTGTAAGAAAATCTCACTCCAATAGGTAAAGGTGAAAAACAGCAGCACACAGCATCAATGAGAAGACTTTCAAAACTAGCTGATGGTGTTACACTTCAGGTTAACGAGTGAACACAATGTCCAAATAGTCACATCTGAAAGTGGAGCTACTTTCTGTGGAAATGCCTGTGACAGATCCAGCAATTTACTGATTAAATTATTTCAGGCTTGACATCAATCATAAAAAAGCATCCTGGATAACTGGAATTTATTAAAAAATGACAGAGATGTAAAAAAGTCACATGAGAGACAGAAAAATTGCCTTCTAGTGTAAAACGTGGCAAATTCTACTTTCATAGCTTACCCTTGAGAAGGTTAAGAGGGTTTTTTTTTATCTTAGCCTTGAAGTTCCAAGCCCGGGAACTTATTTCTGAAAGCAGGTGACACTTTAATTTGGATACAGGAAAAGAAAATACAATGAAGCACATAGCTGGAGGCTGAACATAGTATGACTAGACAAAAAAAAACCAAACAAACAAACAAAAAAAACAAAAACAAAAACAAAAAAACCCACCAACAAACAACCAACCAAAAAAAAAAAACCAACCACCAAACCAACAACAGATTTTCATAAGAACAAATAATTAATTATTTTTCATATTTTTCATGACTTGAAGGTACTGGATCAAGATCAAATGTCTTTCTATAGCTTAGAATCTATGAAATTCAAAAAAATTGTATTGTCTTATGCCGAGGTTCATATGGACCATTGTAGTTTAGAAATTTGTACATTTCTAGATACATTTGTACTTGAAAAAGAAACTATAACCTTTAAAGTCATCAATTACACAATTCTAGCAATTATTTTCAATTTTTCCCCCACCATTTTATTTTCCTGCCTTCATACTAGAAAAAAAAATTAAATGAAATCAGTATTGTTTCACTGGATTGTAATTAGGGAAATAAGTAAAATATATATTCTAAATAAATAGAATTGCATGTGTTAAAGTTCAGATAAAGTGGTTAACATAAGCAAAACCTAGTCCTATTTTCATTGTCTTCTCTACAATTTTTTCTGTTTATATCATGCCATTGCCAAATGATCTAAACAGGAGCAAAGTCTCATTCTAGGTCACAGAAGAGCTCAAAATTAAGCCATAGAAAACAAAAAGTGCAAAACTGTGGCTGTTTTTTTATTTCTCTACATTCTTAGCAGTGGTTAATAGTTCTTAGGAGCCTTGCCTCAGAAAGAAAATGATTTTCAGACACTGGAATATTTAGGGAAATTACAGGAGATTAAGAAGGTTATTGCTAACAGGAATTTTAATGGCAAATGTACACCACTATGGTGCATATTACTTTATCCAGGGGCATCTGGTTCAAGATTTTTATTTTTTTTTTAAACTATATAATGAATTCCTATGTGTTTTTAAAACCTCCCAAAAAAAGTTGCATGAAAGAAACTAAGTTACAGGGATACAGAAATCCAATAATTTTTTGTAATAAATCTGTGGTTGTTCCAGCCTACACCAGTGTAAAAGTTTGTGGTTTTTTCAATGCAAGCTGCACTGCTCTCTATTGTGTGTGTATATGTGTTCCAAGACTGGATCAACTAGCAACACTGTACAGAACAATGACAGGCTTTAATGATGATAGCTGTTAGGTACCATGATATAAAGAGATCCAAAACTCTAAAGTTGTTATGTCTTTCCTGAGGCATGCTCTGACAATGTTATTCATGATAAGATGTCACAGCAGCTGTTCAGGATAAGCACCAGGCAAAACCACATAACAGCAATACAGATCAATTAATAGCAGCTTCCCACTTTGTAATATCCTCAAGCTGGCTTGATGTCTTTTAAAGAAAATCTTGAATTTCTTATTTTCCGTAGTCTAAAGAAAGTGGCCTTTCACATCCATAACCAGTTGCTGTATTAGTGGACAAACTTGACACACCAGAACAATTGGTGTTTCAACTTTCTGCAGCAAACATTGGAAGAAATCTGTCAATAAGAAACATCAACTTTGAAACTTAGAAAGGAGCACTTCACTGCAATTCCATCTCTAAAGAACAGGAAATATTGGGGAAAAAAGAATTAGCAGCATCATTAGTGTGTCCCAATCTTTTTTCTTTTGTTTAAGTTTTTATTTTAGAAAGTTAAGCTTTTCTGTTGATTTTTTTCTTTTACACAGATTTGAGCATTTCCACATGTGCAGATGTGGAAGGTAATTTTGCAAACACATTCAATGAAAATTGGGGCATGGGGTAAGTGACCTCAGCATTGAAGAAGAGCAATAAAGGATAAGATATAAAGAAAAAATAAGAAAAGTTAAAGATCGATAAGAGTTATTTGTGAAAGGCTATGAAAGTAGAGATCTGAAGATTCTTGAAATACACCAATTATTATATAATTGTTCTGGTCGCCAGCACAGAAATGGGAGATGTTTCATGCTTGTGATCTGATAAGTTCTGAACTATTATATCCTTTGAAGTTACAATAAAAAGCAAGAGGTAGTGGGAAACAAGCTCTCTTGAATGAAAACAGATCTTTGAAAAAAGCATAAATGGAGAACCCTATGATATCTCACTCTTTTATCAGTCTGTGCTACAGGTTCTATTTTCACGAGCTCCAAAAATTGTGCTCCTTTATGTAGTTTTATTTCTTGGAAAGTTGATAAGGAAATAGCTGTAGGGTTTATACCCAAAATGATAACCATGAGTTTATATCTTTCTCTCTTTAGTCTGATAGTTTTCTTTCTGTCGATTGTGCTACAGGACCTTTTTCTAAGAGCAGTACAAATATAATTTGGGGTTTTCACCAGGTGTCATGGCATGTAACTACTCAAAGCATTGGAATTGCTTCAATGTAGTTTAGTGCTGGGCAAATGGAGAACGTGTTAAGTTCCCTACATTTGATGCCACACAGCACCCCTCACATTTTGCAGTCTGGCATAGAATGTCAACCAGCCAACCCGTATTTAGTGTTTAATTCCACACTGGTGATCAGATTTGCAATTCTGTGTACATTGGGTAGATTTTATGTTACAGCATGCTTAGATGTATGTTTAGATTCTGCTGAAACTAATAATTCATATCAACAGCAAACTGTTGGAATATATGGTTAAATACGACCATATATTCCAAATTCAACAGAAATAAGATTAAAAGATAGGACAACTTGAGTATTCATTGTCTGTATGATACAAGACATCTGCATTAGCTTTGGAGACATCCCACAGGCCTAAACACCTTTCACATAACACAAGGTAGGCAAGACAAATCTTGACCTCTATTGCACTACTTGTAAAACACTATAATACTTCTCTATATTGCAGGCTCAAAACAGTCAGACTAATTTAGATCTTGGTGCTGCAATGTTAAGCCAACAGAAGCCAGAAAAATGTTTGAATATAAATTTTCACTGTAAAAAAATGTATTTTTTTAATCCTTCTTTTCAGAAATAAATGTCTTTATGCTTGTCCAGTTCCAATAAACAATTCAATATTAAATGACAGATATGTTTAGCATAACTTTAAAGATTTGGACTCCTGTTTCTGTATTTTTCTGACTATAGCATATCCTTGCTAAAATTCAACTCAGGCATGTGTTTGTACACAGAGTTCACAAAAATAAATAGGTATAAAAATATCTATTCTAATTGTTCCCTCAGCATGTATGGTTAGGACTAGATAATAAAATTTCCTTTGCAATATAAGGTACAGCAAGTGTAAGCAACAGAGACAACTGCAATAGTAATTTAAATAAAGTCTGCAGTACTCTAAGCAACTATGGGGTGAACACATTAACAACTGCCTCAAGTGAGAGAAACATTGAGTGCTGGAAATGCTGAGAGACTGGCACTATACATTATGTCTGAAAATTACTAAGGGAAAGTTTAGAAGTTAACAAATGAACCCATTTTAAGGGAAATTGGAGCCTATTTATTTCCCTTCAAATGTAGTAATTTAATGGTTTTATAGGGTTCTTGCATGTATGAGATAGAGAAAGGGGAGGAAAATGTGATCCTTTCAGGGGACTAGGACTTGAAAGATAACAGAGAGGTTTGTACATTAGCTGCAGTTTACCCTCCAAACAAATTTATATAACTGTAAACAGAGTTCCACTTATCTAGTTAGGAAGAAACAAATGCATGTAATAAAATGGTAATTAGTAAATATAATATAATTTGTGTTTCATCAAAAATATAACATCTAAATTAGTATTTTTTATACTGGTAGGAGGTCTGCTGCATTCATTTCTGGATAACAATCTCAGTTTTATTTGTGGAAGAAGGCTCTCTTTAATGTGTGCATCTTACAAATTCTTGTTTTTCTGACTTTTTGTTTGTATTTCTTAGGGAAACAAATAGAAAATAAAATCAGTAGAAAATTAGAGATTTGGTTTTGGAAATTAATGTATATTATGCAAATTAATAGAAAATAATTAGAAAGGAATTTAATTTACTTTTCATAGTGAAAATGGGCCTAATTCATGAGAAGCCGTCTGAGATATTATTAGCTTTTATACCAAGCCAGCAATTCTTTTCTTATATGACTGACATCGCAGAAGTAGCCAAAAGCTTTCTTCAACAGAAATGGTAGAAGTAGTAGTCTATGTACAGATACAAGGAATTGAAAAACCCTACAGCAGCCAAAATAAAGTGACTTGAGTCAATTCTTTGCTCACCTAAAACTTTCATCAAACTGCCTAGAATCTGATGAGCTATTTATGTGAAAAAAGACCCAGCTCTGAGGGACAGACTGTTCTAGCTCTCTTAATAAAATCCTGTGTTGTATTCTCTAAAATACTGTTTGAATATATAAGGTTACAGTTAGGTTTCAGTTTGTTTTTTTTCCCATTTCCCATGCAGAGTAGAAGGGATTTGGATGTTAGGAAAATCTTCCAAATGATACCAAACATGTTTATGTCTTGTAGTGGTTTTGACTGGAATAAAGTTAATTTTCTTTGTAGCAGCCCTAAATTTCAGGTTTGTGACCAAAACACTGTTGATAACATGCCAATGTTTTAGCTATTGCTGAACAGTGCTTACACAGCATCAAGGCTTTCTCTGCCTCCCACTCTTCCCTCAATACTGAGTAGGTTGGGGAAGATAAAAGGCTGAGAGGGAACAGAACTGGGACAGTTGACATAAATTAACCAAAGGATTAGTCCAGCAATAAAACCAGAGCTGGCATTTATTGGGGGTTGACCATGCTCAGTGACTGGCTGGGTGTTCATCAGCTGCTTAAGAGTAATTGCTTTTACATCACTTGGTTTTCTTTCTTTTGCTTTTAGTCTTTTTGAATAAAAATGATAAAAATAATATAAATAACAACAACAATTGTCTATAACAGTGGAAGTATTTATTTAGAGATCAACAAGTAAGACAATGAAGATATATAATAAGGATATTGGACCCATAAAACCTGTTCTGGTACGCCTTTTGTGGGGAAGGTGCAGATGCACAGTCTATTACAAGATGAAGTTGATCTTGGTTGAACTCTTTGAACACTTCTAGAATACTACTACTCTTGTTATTAAAAAAAGAGGAAAAATGTGCACCTCTAATTTGCTGAATTTAGGTACAACCGTCAGTAAATCATCAGACATGGGTCAAAATTACAGACATCAGAGCAGATACTTTATGTCAGTTGCAGCACAAGCAATTTAAATACATATCTGGTAACACTAGGAAGTAGGTGGGTTTTATAACAACTGATATCAGTAGATGTTAGACAGACTAGGACCGGACGGAGCATTTTCCTGTGTGATCTAGCTTGTCTGTAACCATTGACTATAATTATCGTATGGACACCCAGCAAGAAAGACCTGATATTGTCTCTGAAATAATTTCAGTGAACACATACATCATCAGCTGCTTAACTGTGTCCTGGCTAGTGACCCTGCACATGAACTAGCAGTAGGATATGGCACATTCCTGCTGTGCTTGTACCTGACAGCTCTAAATAGGAAATCTGCCAAGCATATCAAGTTAACGAGTGACTGCTTGCAAGCAAGTGATTAAATTGCAGATTATTTTTATTTAGCAAGAGGAAGAGTAATGAGTCAAAAGTGTTTCTGAGGGCTGAGAGAAGTGAAAGCTGGCATATTGTGCTTGATGCAATATGAAGTCACAGGAGCATGATTAAAAGGCAGAATGGTCTGGAATAATTAAGCTCCATTTAGAAAAAAATAGTTTGCTGCTGAAGATTTGAAGGAAATCTCAGCTGCCAAAATGAAGCTTGTGCTGTTCCTCCTTTATCTGTCTGCTTCAAAATGTATTCACTCTGCTTCTTAGTCTCAAAACACAGATATTCACTATTCATGCTCACAAATGCAGACTTTACAGTGATATGTCTAGTCTTGAATTGTAATTTTTCAAAATAAAGACAAAAAGTTACTACTTTAAGGAAAGATTTTTCCCTTCAGTTTTGTAATGAGAAACAGGGGAGGAAGTTGGAAGAAGTTTATTAAGTTAATATGTAGAGATAGACAATAATGTTGATCAAATAAGATTATTATCTAATGGAAATTACTTTCTGTTTCATTACATTTCTCCTTGTGAATATGTTCAGATAGGAATGCTTGATGAAACAGTGAACTCCCATCTAGCATTTTTATGAAATGTCATTAAAAGATCAGAAAACGTAACTAGTCAGCAAATGAATAGCAAAGATCAAATCAATACAAATCAGAAGAAACCAATTACTTGGCTTTCTAATGACAATATCTCAGAAATGTCAGTGATGTGCATGCAAGATAATCAGCATGAATCTAACATATTTTTGCTGTGTTTTTCCATTCCTACTATACAAACCTCCCAGTCATGGTAGCTACTTACTACTTATGACCTAATTTCCTATTACATGAAGATCTATGGGGTCAACCATATTTTTCCCATCTCAAAATTCTTTATAAAAACTATCTAGTGGCATGAAAATCAGCAGGTATCCCATAGTCACAACAAAATGTACATCAGCTGACTATTGCTTTTACCTAACTTCAAAGATAAAAGCATACTTGAAATTTTAAAAAATAAAAAAGGAATTACCTTTGTCTTCCAGTGCAAATTTTAAAATAGACAATGTGCAAAAAAAAGGCATTTGTTTGCAACCCTTGCCTGGCTTCCAAAGTATTAAGGATTATAAGAAGTAATCTAATATATCACATGCTGTGAATTATTTATTAGTTTGTAAAAATATATTGTACTATGGACTGGAAATATTTGAATATTCTGTGTAGCATACATAATATATATTATACACATACATACACTCTCTCTTTTATTCTCCCAAAAGGAATTCAATTTCTACTCCTTTATGAAAAACTAAAATGGATTTCATTGTTTTCCAACGGTAACTGTTTTTAGATGATCACATACCATTATTTGTTTGGCAGGAAAAATGCCTAAAGTAGTTTGCTCTCTCTCTCTGCAGTCACTAACCACACACTGAACACAAGAAAGTACACAATGCATTTGTGGGTATATTTGTTTTCAAATAAAGACATAATTTGTAATTCAACTAAAGGACTTACGGGAATTTGAGTATAATCAAATACGACCAAACAAATATAAAAGTGAATGTGTTGGCAACAATCCCTGCTAGTGGATGACTACAAGATTGACTTTTATTTTAAAACATCTCCTTACTCATTCCTGTACAGGTGGTACTGTTATAGTTATGTGGAATGAAGCTATTTTAAAAATTTGTTCAAAACTATTGAAAGCTGTTGTGCTTTTACCTGTTGTTTGCACATGCTGCATTGTGAGTATGGAAATAATCCCCAAGACATAAGTGAATCTGAAATTTCATGTTGAGCTGGCTAGCAGTACTGCACTTTTCTTTCTCTTTCCTTTCTACACTCAAACACCTTTGCTAGTTGGGGTATGTGTGACATTAAGGGAATAGTGCAGTTGAATGTGATGATGTTATTAACATTATCTTGAATGACACATGGTAATCCAGCAGGCATACTCAAGATATATGATCTTTCTTTCATGAAACTATCTTATTTTATGAGTTTTCTCTAGCAACATTTTTTGGCACATCGCACCCATACAAATACTTCTTCTTCTTCAAGCACCTACTGAAAGAAATCTACTCCATCTCCCTAGCTGTGTCATATTTTTACTGCCTCCTAGGAGGCCATATTTATATATGAAATATTTGGAAAATAGTCATGACAAACCCCTCATTTTCTCTCAAGGATGTCAAACCAGTGGTGAAAATACAAACTCAGAATTAGTATTGACTTTTCACAAATTGATATTTTGTCTTTTCCAGAGAAAACATTCTAGAGTGTTCATTTTCCCATGGAATAAGCATTTGGGAAAAAAAAACACAAACAAAATAAAACAAAACAAAACAAAACAAAAACACAAACAAACAAACAAAAATCGAAAACAAAATCCATGCAATATTTTGTTAATCTGACGTGTTAGGTTTTCTTGAACTGAAATGCAGTCCATTATATCTGGATACAGAGAAACATGAGTATTTCAAACACGCAGTAACAGTATGTGGGCTGCCATGTTTCCAGAAAAAATCTATTAAGTAGGAATATCTGTTTGGAAATATATACAGGTTCTGATGGGTAAAACAAACAAACAAAAAATCACCAGATACACAAATCCAGCAGTGGAACAGGCTGCCCAGAGTCACTTTGCAGTTTCCATTCATGAAGATTTGCAAGACCCAAGAGGATAAAAACCTGAGCAATGCGGACTGAAATCAATGTTGACGCAGCATTGAGCAGGAGACAAAGTGGCAGTCTCACAAAATTCCTTCTCAACCTGAATAAATCTGTGCTCTCTGACACAGAAAATTGAAAGACAGAGACACAAAACTTCCATATACAGACTTCCATTTCTTTCACTCAGGAATGGAGGTTATAATTTAAATGTTCAGTCTGTTATGGGACACTCGCTTCTAACATCATTAAGTCAATAACCTAGCAAAATACAGGAAAAAAAAACTTAACAACTGTGCCTCTTGCAAAATATTTTTTCCTGAAATGTTCATATGATATAAATTTAAATCTTTTAACTACACATATGTAAAGTAATTACATATATGAACAATAACTACATATATTATTGTACATACTTAATATGTTACCTGGTATATATGCAAACTATGTGTGGTAATTAAACAATATAAACCTAATATGCTTTAAAAATGCACTGTAATAAATTAATACTTGGTAACGTTTTCTAAACCAGATTGTATATCCTTGCAAAGCAAATAAGCTGTTTTAGAAAAAACAGAGTGGCTCTTAACTTTAGCTCTGATCTTACAGCAGTGCCAGCTTTCCAGAATACTCTTCAAGTCTTTCCTGCCCCAGCAGCAGCAAACACAAATACAAGTTTAGGCTTGATGTTTGTTTTTTTTCCTGCACAGTGCTGGAAGAAACATTAAAGTCACCCATGCTCTGGAAAGTATAACAGGTCAGATGCAAGAGGAGATGGAGATCATGCAGCTAAGTTAGAGCACGAATAATAAAGCAGAACCTGTTTGAACAACTGCAAAATAACTTATTACTTTCACTTGATATTAATGTTTTGGAGAGAGCTAACAGGAACAGGATCCAGCATGAGACTTGATCTTTTATACATCATTACAAAGAACTTCAGGGGCGTTTGAGTCCCCCTCTAGGTGAGAGCACCTACTGAGTGTATGGAAGTTCTACCTACAGCTACATTTCAGGTCATATATACAGTTTCATTATTATGTATTCAGAAACTTGCAGGAGTTTTCAATATATGAGTTTAATTCCCATCTGAAGAACCTCAGACAAAGGGAAACTATCTACTTCATAAATAGTTGATATTTTTTAGGTTGCTTTTTCCTTTTTTTTTTTAATTTTCTCCATTTTGTAGTGTAAAGCTTACTTACATCCCTATGTATCTCTCATAGCAGGCCCTCAACTGACCATGATTCTGCAGATAAATGAGAGGTATATGATCTTTGTCTTTTTAAAAGGGTGATTCCGACTAACAGAGTTGATGTTTCCATTTGAAGACCACCAAAATGGAAGTTAACGTGGCTAAGTACAGAATGAACTCACTGCATAGTGCAGTCATGAGAATGAAAATACTGTCTTATATTTTATCTGACATTGTGGACACAGTTGTACCATTGAGTAAGGAACTACCAGGATGTTTAAAATACGCAGTAATTAAAAAAAAAAAAAGGTTACAGGAATTGATAGTTACAAGGTTGAAGAGAAGAATAGGTGCTCTTACAAGAGGAAAAATGTTGTAGCATTACACATTAATATCTGGATAAATGATGTGGAACATCAATGCCATTAAATTTTTCAGATCTATAGTAAATAATGCTAAGAAAAAAATCAGTCTTGCAAAGCTTGGAGAGAATATGTCATACTTGGTAATGCACGTGTATGCAAGTAAATATAAAATCATGTTTGAAAACTAAGAATGAAAATTACACTCACCAGCTAGACCAGCCTGTATTTTGGAAAGCAGAAAGTATGAAAAGACCTTTGGAAAAATGACTTATATGTTTGACTCATGATGAACTGCTGGTGCAGCATAATGATATGATAATAAGGAATGCTGTGAAAGCACAGAGATGTATAGAGGAGGAAATACTGGATGAAAATGCGGACCACATTTTCCAGAAAGGTCACAGATGAAAAACATACAGGACACATTTTATGGCTCTTGAGAGTGTTTTGGCTGCATATGTGTCACAGAGCTCCTTTCCTGCCCTTATGGCTACTCCAAGAAATAGTGTCAGAAAATTCCCTTTTTGACCACCTATGCCAAACCAGAACCTACCATGCTTGGCACATATGCGTCCTTGTACCACAAGTGTCTGTAAAAACAGCTGATTTAAGTGATGCAGAAAGTACATATTGGATCCTAGCTTTAACTTCAAATAGGGAACACAGAACACTACATTCTGCATATGCAGCACAACACAGCACTCCAATTACATGGGTTTTTTTACCCTTGTGTTATATAACTGAGCTATGACTAAGTTTCCTGCCCCCTATTTCAGAAATGAGACTAATGGCTGAAGACCTGTTGTCTTCTGCTCACTCTGTGATTTATGCACACTGTGCTGACAGCACATCATGTTTCCCAACCAAACTTTATAACACTTAAGGCCTCTTTGATTCTAGACTTAGTTTTGAAATTAATTAGCCATATGTAAAATATGCCGAGCTGTATATAACTATTTTCCATTTTATGGGCATAAACACTCTTGACTGTTTTGCAGATATTTGCTCCATACATAATGTATTTACTGTTGTTTGTTCATTATCTCTGAACAACCGCTTTCGGTTCAACTCCTGGCAGTGGGATTGATATAAAATAGATACAAATAAAGACTATTGTACTCTCCTTCACTACCCCTCGAACCCCACCCCTAATATTCTGATATTAAAGATCATGGGTTTTGGTGTCCACAATTTTATAAAGCTACAGAAAAAGAGAAAACTTCAGTAAAAAACCCATAAATTGAACAACCAGACATTTAGAAAAGGTGGTTTGCAGAGTTTCTGGTATATCCACGGAAAGGGTAAGAGGTGATTTGATTACAGCCTACAATTACTTACAATGAGAAGATTTCTGATTGCAAATAGCCCTTTAATTTAACAAATGAAGCATAACGAGATCCAATATTTGAAGATGGAAGCTAGATGATTGATATTAGACTAGGTGCATATTTTTATCAGTGACTTTAATCAACTATTTGGACTATTTACCTAGGGAAGTACTTGGTTCGTCATCACTGAGAACTTTAAATTAAAATTGTATATTCCTGAAAGATATGTAATAGCTCAAGCAGAAACTATGGACTTTTTGCAGGAAACACTTGAAGGAATTCTGTCTTATATTGTGCTGTAGTTCTGACAAGTTGATTATTATAGCCTCTTCCAGTCCTAAAAGTTGAGTGAAATTTAGTTCCATTAAAATCAATGTGAATTTTGTCACTGACTGGAATCAGGATTTTCCCATCTGAGTTTACACTAGATCACTTTCCAGCCTCACTAACACAATGAAAATACCTTCAAGCATGCAGAAATCCAATCATATTTAATTGTCTTCAACACTCCTAGGGTAATGAAAAGAAACCTTAAATGTAGTACAAATTAAGTATTCCTAACAACTATAAATTAATACTTTTAGAAACTGGGGTTGAAAGACTGTGTTTAAACTTGTCTCCTACCATGAAGTTTGAAGCACCTACTTAAACTTGCCGGCTGCAAAGTTGTTGCTGATAATAAGTTAAGGCTGATATAGCTGTAAATTAATAGAAGGAAGCAACTGCCCCCTCTTTCTTGTTCTTAAAAACCTGTTGTCTGCCTTGGAAAATAAAGAAGTTTTTTTGTAGTATTAAATTGTTCTTTCCTGATTTATAATAGAAGTCACTAAGCCACTGTGTCAGAAGGCTGTCATAAAAAATGTATGCAGTAGAGCCACATTAATAATTAGATGTATTAAGAAAATTCAATACAAGTTAAAGATATAGATTTAGGATTTTCATTACTGCAAGCAAGAAATGATACAGCCAGAAAAAAAGAAAAAAAATCAGGGATACAGACAAGCCAATCTTAGTCATTCCTTAGTTATCCCTTCTCTTTTGGTATGAAAATAAAAGTATATGCAGTAGACTGAAGAGAAGAACCACAAATAATTTGATTTCTTAATGTTATTATATAAGAAAAATTAAAAAGGCAAAGGACTTGCCACTGAAAGAGACCACAGTGCTTAAAAGCATTAGGTACTCGGTCTGGTTTGTGTATCTGGATTTCCAGTAAGTGGGGAGTGGTGCTTGAAATGTTTGAAGTTTTATGTGACTATGTTTATAAAGGCTAAATGTCACTGTTAATGTGGAGCTGGAGCGCCAGATTTATCCATACAACTCACAGGGTAGGCCAGAGGTGTTATCTCCTGTTCAGAAGGTGGGGACTCATGAAAAGAGCCACAGGATCACATACCCAAAGGATTTCCACTCCTGACCTCCAACGTGATCAAGGTACATCCAGAAGCATCTGTCAGGATGCCAATAGTGTTATGCATCTAAAAACTGAGCAAGCGGCCCTGTCACAGAGACTGAGATAGCAAACACTGTAATTTTTCCATGTCAGTACTGGCTGAATATGACTGTCCTTAGAAAACAGCATGAATGTATCACCTCAGCTCCAGGCATCCTAGAACCAGCAGTGTTGACACATGGACTGCAGGATAAAGAACATGTGATTTAGCCCTCCTTANTTCTTTTTTTTCCTTTTTTTTTGTGGTCTGGTAGACAGCAGAGACACAGACAAAGTGGTAGTGGGTCCATCTCCTGCTAAAGGGATGGAGAGCACTGTGGGTATCACAGCAATTCATTTTTCAGATGGATTAATGACAAAATTAATCAGAGGGAGAAAAAACAGCTCCCTTATCTACCTCAAAGGCCGTTAGAAGCTCAGCTATTGAACAGATGCATAATGCAGAAGGATGAGGCAGATTTTGTGAGAAAAGTATCAAATAGGGATATGTGTACCCCTATCTGATAGATTTCAGGGACAGGCATCCTGTGTGCAATGAGGGCCCTGGAATCTGGGAAAAGTACAATGAATAAGAGCACATCAGTATGGCATTTCCAGCTGCCTATGTACCACCCTGTACAAAGCACATCATCCTGCCTGCAATCTCTCCTGTAGCTGCATTCACTTAATCAACAGAGGAAATTATATTTTATGTTCAGACTCCTTTTACCTGTCTCTTTGGTGCAAAGTTCATAAATCTCTGTCACAGCAAGAGCATAAGTGCAGGTTTACTAAATCTAAGGCAGTCACTCCAGCATCCCAATTCATGAAATTTAAATCTTCTTTATAGGCAAAAATAACAGCTTTCATCATGTCCTTTAGGGACAGATTACATGCTAACAGTCCACTGTGAGATTTCTTGTATTGAATTCCCTAATACTGGAAGCACTTTGGTCAAGAAGGTAGCAGACTTGTCTTTTGTCTCTTTGTGAAGATAAGTCGAATTTTAAAATATAAATAACTTAAAGACATTTGAATGTATAATCCTCATATCATTCTAAATGTTACATTATTAAAAATCCCTCAGGTAGGAGAGATTAAAAAGTCCTACTGAACTATTGCAATGAATATGACTTTTATTTATTATTAAATGGATATTAATGGACTAAAGAGATGGTAAATACATTTCACATAAAAATCATTTAGTCCTAATAGGGCAAATGGAAAGATGACATGCTAATTTCTAACTTGAAAAATTCTTCCTTTCACATCTTAGCTCCTTCGCTTCCTTTTGTATTGATTTTGGGTTTCCAGACAATGAGATTATATTTTGAAGCATTCACACAGGAGAGCATAAGGAGAAGGCTGTAACAAAACAATTAGATTCATATAAATGAGTCTCTAAAGACTTGAGTAAAGCATTATTCTTTGCTCAGAAAGTTATTAAATTTCTTCTTTCACCCATCCATCACATTAGGTGGTGTGAAACGGTTTTAAGAAAGCAGATACAGTTTTAGCCCACCAGATGAAATAATTCAGACTTTTGATGACCCTACGCTGAAACACCTTATTAAGAAGGGAAAAAAAATGTTTCAGTGATGTTGTCAAACAATTCTTAGACAACTCTGTCATGGACTTGCTCCTGTTAACAACAAAATATAGACGAGGTAACATTAAACATAACAGTAATCTCAATATCAATTACAAGACCAAGTAGTCATGAAAAACACTTGTGTCAGGATTTTCCATAATTCAGTACACATGCACTTGAGCAATAGAAAATGCAGTTGGAACATAAACTATACATAGGAACTCATCTGGATAAAAATGAGATCCTGAGTTCTTGCACACAAAATTGGACCGTGCCCAGACTGAAGTATTTTCATACAAAACATAAATTTGTCATTGAAGGCAGAAAATTTCTTGTAGCTCTGCTTTTCCTTATTCTTTCCTAGACCTATTAAGGGGTAAAGATGGGGTGGGCAGAGGAAGCTAAGAGGGAAACAGTAAAATTGTGAGAGGCTATTTCCCTGAAACAAAGCCTTATCTGTATGAAATAGCTGTTTCAGAACCAAAAGATTTCAGATAGACAGGGTGAACAGAGCATAAAATGACTGCAGGGACAGGAGCCTGCACTACACTATTTCATATACTGGAAATGCATTAAGGATAGTCCTTTAGAAGATGCTTCAGTAGAGTTTTTTGGGGTTTAGTTTGGGGATTTTTTGCCAATTTAGAGCCATAGGTTTCTATACAAATAAACAAAATCAAATTATAGTTTCAAAATAATTGATTATTTTTCTCATCGGAGTATTTTATTCTGTCAAATAGTTTTTTGTGTTGTTTATTACAATAATAATGAAATGTATTGATTGAAAAGTATTCAGTGGACACAGAAATTATAAGAAAGGACATAGAAAACATTCACATTTCCTCTATTTCCTTATGCCTTCTCTCAGGTGAGTGGGTACATTTATGGTGAGGAAACAATACATAAGAAATAGGATCTCAACAAGTGTAGCATCTACCTTGACTCTTAAAAGGCAGAAAGGCAGTACAGAAGTTGAAATGCAGGCATGTAGTTTTACCAGGAATATCCACTGAAGCATAGTCTTGTTCCTCATCACCATGAAAAAATTATGTGAAAATTCCATCTCTAATTAAAAGGAACTGACCAGGTGTCTGAAATTTTGTCTTGCAGAGATGCTTGGGACAAGTGCACTGAGATGTATATCAGGTGCTTTCCTATGTTTTTGAAAGCCCCAAATCAAACACTCCAAGGGAGATAGGTTGCAGAATACCTTGGGTTTGGGCCTTGTTATTCCCTAGGAATAAAATACGTAGGAAGCTATATAATACTGGCAAGATCAAGGCAACCCAGGACTTGCTGGGGCAGAAATGTTGATGTTGGAGGTTATTTGATGTAAAAAGCCCAAGAGGTATTCATTGCTTTCAGACATTTACAGAACTACTGAATAACTAAATGGGAATTGAGAAGCTGGAGTAAGACACTGGAATTCTGTTTATAGGCTTTACATTATATTTTCATTCCAGCTTGTTAATTTTTCTTTATATATCTCCACTACAATAACTGCACAAGTAGAAGGAGGGACATGACTTGCACTCCATGATCAAAGAAACTTTGAGTGAGTAGGGCTCATTTATTATAATTACCTCTGCATCACCCTGCCATTTGGTCTTCTGTCTGGGGAAATGTTGGCTGCTTAACATCAATTTTTGTTTCAGTTTTCTGCTGTAACCCAGCACCACCATTACACTGTGCAACAACTAGTTTTGATGTGTAAGCCAACATATGGCCATTAAACTATTGGCTCCAATTACAAACATAAGGACTCAGAAGTGTGACTTATTAGCATGAAATTATTAAGTTCCTCTTAGAAAATGTGGCCTCATCTTTTCAGTCAAACAAAAATACACACCAAACTAGACTTATGAGATTTAATTTTCTCAGATGATACCATTCTATTTCATGTATTGCCATATTATGGGCACAGTTAAAAGCCCTTCCTTTAATAACAGTGTTATTAAATTTAGACTACTTGATCCTCACATTTTTGAGTGACTCTTTTGATAGATGCCATACTTTGCTTTGTTCTTTTTATTTTCTAAAAAAAAAAAAAAAAAAAGCTTGCAAATCACAGATTCTGAATCTTCTTATATATACAAGATGAAGTTTCCTGACAATGTAAAGAGAAAAAAAAAAAATCCTTTAAAAAGCCCCAACTATTTACCTATAAATGTTACTCTCAGGAAAGGAAATTTGGAAGTACTTTGTCCCTGTGTTGTGGTGAAAACCCACCCAAAGTTTTTGAATTGTTTCAATATCAAGAATATAAAGAATGTTTTTTCCTGTAAGCTCTTGTCATTCTTTCTGTATTCTGTGTAATGAATCTTTCCTGTCAAGTTTACTATTTCCCTTTTGGTATTAACATTGGTCATTTAAACAGGACTGAGCAAAGTGTTGGAAAACCTACCCTCGGGAAAGACTTTATTTAGAAAGCACACACCATTCTACCACTAGAGTAGTTTAAAATGCTGCAGTTATTTCCCTGCAAGCTTCCATGTTTTGGATGATTAAAATAGATTTTTTCAGTATTTGGTGAAAACCGTATATTTCAAAAATAATGGGGAAAGTTCCACAGTACCTCATGTAGCCCTTGAAGCTCAATTCTACATTCTTAAAATAATAGAGAATAGATTGAAAGGGACTCAAACATCACCTAACTCCTCTGTGTCCCTGAAACAGCATTAGCAGCTATGGTTATGTATTTCTGATAGATGTTGTCCAATCTTTGTATATCTTTGAAAATATTTGTTACCTTCTCCCAGTAAATAAAGAAGATTACAATCCAAAAATTAAACAGGTTTCTCTATATGAAATGTTGTTTTTATTTTGACTTGTAGCTAGTCCTAACCTCCTCCTCCTCAGCTAATGTATCTAGGAAAATAATTGTCTGTTCACTTTAACAGGATACAATGAATTCACATGAAGACCATACTAACTAAGATAGTTTGGTGGAAGAGTTAGAAGTTAGGAGCAACCTAGCCTGGTGCTCTGAAAAGGAGAAGAGAAAGAAAAATATCTTTTATGTTTTATTTTCTACTTCTCTAAGACAGCATTTGCATAGATTGTGACTGAACAAACACTAAAAAATGGGGTTTGGCATAAATTTTACAGTAGCGTGTATTTATGATAAGCTGATTCAAAATAAATTCTAAGCAGAAAAATCAGTTGTTTTGACACTAGCAAATTCCAAACATTTCACAAGCACTTCTGTCTCATAGCAAGACATTTCCTTCTGTTTAAAAAAATACCTCTCTGAATTAATAATTTTCAATAATGTATCACTAAGAATAGAGAGTTGGTCATACATATGAATGGAAGATGTTTTGTATCAGAAAGAAAATTAAGTGCTGCTTACTTTGCCAGAAATAACTTCCTCTGCCTTCGCCTCTCCTCCTCAGAGGCAGATTTATTATGGCCATTATTCATTCCTGTATGTTGTCTCAGGAAACACTTTTATGTGGAAATGTCACTTATTTTCAGATGCCAGTAACTCGAATTGCTTTACAGTTTCATTAAAAGCCACCATTGCTGCTGGCTGCTCAGCAGACATCTCAGCTAGTAAGCTCTGATGTGCTCTTTACAGCCAAGTTGAGAGGCGGTTTTAACTTGTGCTTTCCACTTGCCCTATAAATAAAACACTTTTAAGAGCTAAATGGTCCTGTCTTCTCTTCTCCATTACCAGGCAATGAATACCTGCCATTTTCAGAGCACTGCAGGACTAAGGACCTTTCCCATCTCTCACATTTGTAAGTCCCAGCCTGACAGGCTGTGGCCGTGAGCCTGCACCCTGCTCACTTAGGCTTGACATGCCTCCAGCCCCCCAGACCAGCCAGCCTACCATGGGACACAGAGCACTTTTCCATTCTGCTACTCCAGTCTACAGCATTATTTTTCATCTGTGTTTTAGTGAAGAGGGATGACCAGACATACTTTTGACAGATAGCTTGTTATCTGATTTGTTTCTATGCTAAAATTTGTACTAAAATAGACAACATGCTCATTCGGGTTTCCACTGCAATAAAGATTTTCTTATTGGTTCATAATTGTCATTCTGGAAAGACAAAGATTGTTTGCCTATTTCCAGATGTAACCCAACATTCAAAAGCTAGGTTAGACTTCACCCCTAGCTCTACTCAAATAATTATTTTAGGTTATTAATTCATACACTGTTGATTTATAGAAAAGGGTATTGACCAAGAGAGAAGAAGCCTTCAGGATTAACCAGTATTAATTCTGTTAGAAATTAAATCACACTCTTGATGGATTGAAGTTTGGTATAATAGACAAATCAAACACTTCTAGATGATGAAGGATGCAGGCGATAAGTCCCATCAGAAAAATTACCTGAGCAAATGGCAGACTTGCTAAACTCAATCAGTAGGTTCCTACTTTGATTTTTAAAAGCCTAAGAGTATATACATATAGGGAAAACATGAGACAGTGTGGTTTATTTGTTTGTTTGCTTGTTTATTTTCTTAATTTTATCACAATTGCTTTAAATAGTCAGATTAACATGGATTAAAAGGGGTAGAGAGATTTGTGCTTCTTTTTTATCTCTCTATGAACTTCTGAGAACACCATAAGCTGTCAGCAATTCTTTTTTGAAAAAAAAAAAAAAAAAAATCCTGTATCCAGAAAAAAAAAATATTTCCAGATAAAATTATGCAAGATGGAAACTTTTGTAATAAAATCATTTCAGCTGTTCTTGCACCTGACTGAGATGAAATCAATTGAGCCTGTGAATCAGCAAACTCTTTCTATACAGAGACATTGTATGACTTTGTTGGTCTTCTCTCCATCTGCTAGCTGGTTAAAAGTCTACTCAAAGCAGCTCAAGTAGTGCAAATAAAGAAGGAATCTAGAGTGTTAGCAAAAAACCTTTATCAGTGGCATACAGCTTGCATTCAGTGTATATAAGCAATGAACAAAACTGTTGCATCTGTTCATTATACCATAAATTTAATATATTTGCTTTCTCAAGTTATATAAAGAGTATGGTGGCAGATACTGAGCAATGGAAGTGGTAAAGTATAATAATTCATTTTACAATAAATATTATGCCATGCTGTGTCATCCTGGTCTTCCAAAGTACATGTTAAATGGGATACAGTGAGAAAAAAAATAAAAGGAACAGAGATGAGGACAGTATTACTGGGAACAAAACCTTATGGAAAATAACAGTATTAACAACCTGTTCTTACATATATTTCATAATATCATTCTCATTTCTCCTGTTTCATAAGTGACTGACTTGAGCCATGAAGTACTGAAGTGACAATGGCTCAACAATATTTTCTTAAGATGTGCATCCAACAGGAATTTAGCAGCTAATTCCATTTTAGGTGACACATTTGTACTGCATGATAATCTAAAATGAAAAAAGAACACTATTGGGGCAGAACTAACAACCGAAGCCAGAACCTTGGCAAAGTCAAGGAGGACAGTAAAGACCTTGGGCTTCAAGTGATTTCAAAACCGACAAGTGTCCTTCAGGTATGTAAACAACAAGCAGAAACAGAAGGAAAATATTACCCTGCTGTTAAACAAGGCAAATAAGTCACTGACAAGGGGGAGCAGCTCTTTGGAAAGTGACCTGGCGTGGCCAACAAGCTCAATATGAGTGAACAGTTTGCTGCTGCATCAAAGCATTCCAATGAGATGCTGGGCTGCATCAACAAGGGCATCCCCAGCAGAGATAGAGAAGTCATTATCCAACTGTATTCAGGGCTTGTCAGGCCACACTTGGAATGTGTTCACTTTTGGTCCCTGCTGTGCAAGAAAAAGAAGTGATCAGTTGGGAAAAGGGTCCAGAGAAGAACTCCAAAGACACAAAAGGACTGAGAAGCCTGACATGTGAGGAAAGGCTGAGAGAATTGGGTTTGTTCAGCCTTTAGAAAAGAAGGCTTAGGGTAGGCCTTGTCACTGTGTGCCGCTAATTGAAGGGTGACTACAAAGAAGATGGAGACTTCATTTTAACAAGGAATTACATGGGACAGATGAGGGGTGATGAGTTTGAGTTACACCTGGGGAGATTCTGATTAGATACAAGAGGACAATTTGTCACAATGAGAACAACCGACAATGGGAATAATCTCCCCAGGGAAATGGAGGATTGATTCCCTAATGAGGGATACTTCTAAGGTCCAGAGGGAAGGGTTATCTTGTCTAGACCATGCCTTTGACAAGAAAGTTTGGAGCAGATGATCCTTGAGGCCCCCTTCCCACTTGCTATTCTATGATATAGCTCTTTGAGTCAGATTT
Organism: Illadopsis cleaveri; assembly: GCA_013399915.1. Taxonomy (NCBI): domain Eukaryota; kingdom Metazoa; phylum Chordata; class Aves; order Passeriformes; family Timaliidae; genus Illadopsis; species Illadopsis cleaveri. The sequence goes on along the minus strand of VXBB01003804.1, from coordinate 146,261 downwards.
GATATTATTACTCACGTGTTGTTCATTGTCTTTCAGGATAATTTTAAACAGTGAAACCATGTTTTCTGTGACTTAAAGACTCTTTCTGCCAACCTATTTTTAATTAAAAAATCCATCATTTCAGTGAGCTCCTTGAATGCCTTTGACATCCCTCCTTAAGCTGAACTGTAGATATTTATTCATGTTGACTTCTTCCTACCTACATGCATGTTTTAAAAACAACCGGCTTTTTTTCCACACCTTTTAGTGCAGTTTCTTAGCACCTGCCATTTTTACAGCTGCGTACAAGTTAAGGATCGTCTTTGTTCATTTGTGTTTGTACACTGCAGATGAAGATCACCTTATAGTCAGAAATAAAAAGTAAGCATGATTATCCTTGGCTTATCAGATGTCTCTTTAAGTAAACAAAAACATACATGAAATAATTGACCCATTTTTCTTCAAGCATATCAGAGCAGACTAGGAACTAGTTGTACCAGCTAGCTGTGAAGCAATGTTAACATAAAAGGATAATGAAGATGGATGCAGCACAAACTTTGATTTTGAAGCTATTTCACAATGGTTAATAGTAGGGAAGAGGATCCCTGAGGTTCCCTTTAGAAGCTTCTCCAAAGCCAAGACACTCAGTAGGTACCATTACAAGGAAACCACTTTGATTGATACAGAAACCTAATAATGGTGTTTTCTGGTGATTATAGCTTGTAATTGTATGTCAAACCCAACAAGTACAATATCATATTGTCAATACAATCCAGCTATAAATCAGAAAGGATGCTTGACTATAGAGAGTCTAAACAACATAATCAGCCACAACATTTTTTTATTATTATTAATTTTAAATAGTATGTGTAGATTTGCTAGAAGCTTAAACACATGCTGAAACTCGAGTGTTCGTATCCACAATACTGAAATATGGAAATTGAAATTTTAACAATGATGCTTCCCTGTCATGTTACATCTACCACTTATGATATGCCAGCAAAAAAAAAAAAAAATTCTACCAATATCCTCCTATACCACATATGTCCTTTTTACCACTGAAGAAAAAAAAAAAAACATAGAGCATGCCTAAAATCATTAGGGAAATAAAATCCCTTGGCAAATTTTGAAATAATAATAATAATAATAATTGGAATTAACTACTCATTTATTCTGCCTAATATATGAACTTTTGACATTAGTTGGCATCAACAAATGTGATAGTTAAATGCAGTTAATATGAGACATCTTGCCCCAATTTTAAAGGGACTCTCTTTAGTTAGTATTCCTGTGTAAACTCCTGTGTGTATAATATAAAAGAGAGTCTATGTATAACTTATGAGATAGATCACATAGTTTTCTTAGAAATCCTTTCACTCTTATTTTTGGACTTCCTGCTTATTGTTTTTATAATTCAAACATATATGTTGCTAAATGGGCCTCTAATTTTTTCCTATAGTCATTAAAATTCGACCATGTAGTAGATTTTTAATCTATGATTATCCAGATAGAAAATATTAAGAGTCAAGAAAAGACTCTGAATGTCTGTTCTGTGTCTTAGATGAGCCTGAGATTCTGTGAACAGTACTGGGAAAAAAGGTACATTTATCTGTCACAATGTTGGTCAAAGAAGTGAGTCTTTCCATGTGATGTGCATGATGACCTATATCAAATAAAGTTGGTACAGAAAGCGGATGATTGTTTTTAATCTCTTCAGATTGCTACTACAGTGCCTAACAATTCCAAGACTAACAAAAGTTACCATCAAAAGGCAAAAGTTACCATTTTTCAAATTTAGTTTTTAAAACTTAAGTTAAAGAGGAAATGTTCCAATAGCTATAGAACTGAGTTTGTTCCTCAATATTTGATAATTTCTTTTATATTAAAATATCAACAAGTAAGATAGGAAGAAGAAGATTCTTTAGAAGTAGATCACATGATAGAAAGAAGGAACAAGACTTGTACAAAAGAATCTATGCAGCAAATTTCTCACTGTTAAAAGACTCTAGGAATGGAGAGTGTTAGTGATCATGTTCAAATTTTCAAAATTTCCATTTTAACAGTGCAAAGTTTTAGTAAGTGGCTTAAACAGCAACCTGACTTAAATTTCTGGCAACAGCTGACCCACAGTGGTAATTTCTGCCTACAGGACTAAGAAAACTTTTTATATTCTTTTTCTTAGATTAAAGAAAGCAAGAAGACAAGAACAATACCAAAAAACAAACAAACAAACAAACAAACAAACAAACAAACACCAAAAAAACCCAAAAAAACCCCCAAAATAACCAAAAGACCAGAAGAGTCAATCTGAGATGGTTAAGTAGAAATAATTGACATGAAAATTTCAGCATCATTCCTATTAAAAAAAAAATCATGATAATTTTCCTTCAGAAGCTTCGATTTTGGCTTTTGTGATACCATAAGTGTATTGTTTATTATAATGATTTCCTGTAACTAATACAGAAAAGTGTTTCATAGTGTGGGTGGTTTTTTTGAATCAAGGAATCCTCTGTTCCTTTTTTATTGAAATGACTCCTCAAAACAGACCCAGTTCGCGCCTGCTAATTAAGAAACAAATTAAGAAAGACATAGCGGTTATGTGAATATAGAGCACGAGAAATTATTTGTAACGCTTTCCTCACAAATTTACCTCTTTGCCTCTTACAACATTTGTTGTCCTATTCTGCAGGAGGCAGGTATTTTTGTAGGTGGGTAGATGAAATATTCCTGCATATTCTCAGAAGCAGAAACATCTTGGACCTATTGAAAAAAAAAATCTGTAAACAAATTTTCTACATTCAGTATTGCCAAGCTATATTTAGTTCTTCTTTCTTTTAAAGGTAATAATTTTCTTATTATTTATTACTCTTATTTCATTATATTGCAGTATTTCCTCTGTAAAATAACAAAGGCAATGAAGAGACCACATGAAAGAGGAAATCAATAAAGAGGCTCATCACAAAATCTGTAAATAAAACAAAGTTGTGGGGAAAATATGTCTGCCTGAAAAACAAACAGATGCAGCCAGAAACCAAAACAATAGATTTATTAGGATCAACAATACTACTGCTTGCAATCAACATGCAAATGCAATTTCTGTGCTCAAACAGAAATACTGTGCGGAGCAGAATACTTATGAACTCCCATGATTAGGCACAGTCCGTGAAAAGCTGACCACTTCCATCGCAGGGGCATTATGAAATGACAGCAGGATACATGCAGGATCCATGTTTGTCTCTTAAATCCAGAACACTACATACATAAAATTAAGCTGAAATTTCAAGAAGTCAGACTCTGATATTCAAACACCATTACTGACACTCACCTCAAAAGTAATTTTATCATCTTCCAAGTCATTTGATTCTAATGCAGTAATATAGGGGTTTGGTTTTTTTTTTTTTATTTTCTTTTTTTTCTTCGTCTTTTCCCTGGTGGTTTACTATTGTCAGTATTCATACTGAGGCTGAACTTGGCTCTGCAGATATGAGGCCTAAAACTCTCATTAAGAATTAAAGAAAAAACAAAGTGAAAAAGGGTTAAGATTATTCCACATCACAGTACTTGGAAATTTAAGATAAGTGTAGAACAACATGATGCTTCTAGAAAATCTGTGAGGGCTGAAAGCTTAATATCTTTGAGCTGACTTAAATAATACACACGCTAAAGGAAGAAAAGGAAAACAACAGATTCTGATTTTCCTTCTGAGAACGTATTTCTGTCAGTTGCAACATAAGATCTAAAACGTCATGTCATATCAGTGATACCCACCTCACCTTCTGTTTCCACAAAGATTTTTGCTCAGGCTTCAGTTGGTGTTTCATATGAAACACACAAAATTATTTTTTATCTGTCTGGCACTGACAAGAGACCATTCAACCTAAGATGTCCAGAGCAGAAATTGCAGGGTAGAAAACAAATAGAGCATTTAGAATATTGTGTTTTCTCTGGGAACTATTGAAAATCTGCCTAAAACTGAAGGTTATCTGCACATTTTTGTAAACTCCTTCAACTCAGACAATTTAATCACCTGATGAGCACTTGCCAAGCCAGGAAAACACATCTGATATTCCTTTCGTGATGTCTTTGACAGTGCAATCTCTTTTTCCCTTATACCAAGGCAGTCCATTGCTCTCTGGGATATTAGGGTCTTCTCCAGTTCTGCATTCATTCCTCTCTAGTCTCTGATGTGTTTGCAATTTTACTGTTGTGTAAATGTTATCTTGAAATCCACTCAAGCAGAAAGCACAGAACACAAAGCCTGCAATAATACCAAGACACTGTAACCTTACAATTCCCATAACCATACCTAAGTAGTTCCCTCACCCAAAGGAAAAGATTGTAAAGAAACAAATGCACAATAATTTATTCATTAAAAATAGTGTGTTAAATTTTTATTGACAGTTTAAGAAATAAAGAAATTCAGGGTTCTTCCTTTAAAGAAAAGAAAAATAGCTATAAGTTTCCAATTACAAAGTGTTCCATTAAGAAAGTCAATTCATTGACCTATTCTCAATAACGACATTAATTATAGCACATCTTAAATGTTCCAGTAACACTGGGCCAGGAACTTAGTATTTACAAAATATAAATATAATTAAAAGCCATATAGTTTATGTTTATAACACAGCTACAAATAATGCTTCATACAAAAATTCTAGAAGTATTTTCTTTTTTATAAAGTTATCTAAACACCTGCTTAGAAAATATATATAGGAAACAAATATGATCATCTAGTGTAATTTTCATACCTCTTTCTGATAGTTTCTATATTTTACCTATTTTGTATTTTGGCTAAAGTAGATCACAACAGTTAACATAAAAATATAAAAATATTTTAAGGAATAACAGGTGAAATATGTGTGTTTTGGAGACCATCTTCATTGTCAGTGGCCACAGGCCAAAAAATGTGTTTGCATTTAAAATATTATTCTTGTACCCATTAGGTCACAACTCTTCAACAAATATTCAGCTTCTGTGTTCCTGAGGTGAAAAGATAGCTGAGTGTGGCCAGAAAGTTTTGTGGCCAGTTTCCCTGATTTTTTTTTTGACTGATGTATGAACATAAACAAATCCCTAGAGATGCCAGAGAATAGACTGTCTCTCCATCCCCACTTTGATTTATAAAAAAAATAAAAATTATTCAGGAGGATAGCAAGCAGAAATTTAAAATAACAATGTTTAGCTCTGGAAAACAAGATTTAGGCATTGAAATCTCTAGATTGCATCCAATAAAATACAGATTTTCTATCCACAATTATTTCTATTTCTAGCCCCTGATTGTGAATTCTGATGATTAGTAATATTAGGTGCTATGTCACAAAAACAGAACCAAACTGTATTTTAAACCTGTCAAAGCTGCAGAATTTTATTATAGCTCAAAGAAATAGGGAGGATTGTATTGCAATTAGAGCTAGAAAGATTCTCACTTTTTAAGACCAAGTGTTTGCTGAATATAAAACCCCATACAGTGACCTGGTAGCCTGTGAATGTATGCAGGACACATTGACAGGGCTGTCTGGCTTGGAGGCAGAGTTCAGCTGTGACCCTGTCTTTCCTCATGCCCTCCTACTGACAATAAGAGGCTAAATGATTTTTGTGACATTGGCCCAACAGCTCCACTCTCCAGGCACACAAAATAACCAATGATCAGAGCATATTTCTAGGAGTAGGATCCTAGTTACAGCTGTTCTGGTTTTAAAAGTTGTTCCCGTTTCAAATTGTGCATTTTACTTCTATCAGGTTGTTAGAATGGCAGATCACATACACTGGACTGTGAACTAACTATTTCTTAAATTTATAGTGGGTTTAGGTGTTGATTTTTTTTTTTTTCAGTTGATCAATCTTATAATAAGCGTAAAGGCACTAGGCATAATAAAGGACAAAAAAAAAATAATTATTTCTCTATTTCCCTAATAAACCTTTTGTAGCAATGACTATACTATGTGATGAAAATTTACAGCGCAGCACCCTGAGAGAAAAGGGGGTTAAAATGTTTAGAATACTTGTACTCTTTCATAGAGTAAAACCATAAAATCTGAGCTACCTTAATGAATAATGTGTAAACTTACCTGCTTGTGTATAACAAATAGGCAAACTCTGTTGGATTACCTGTATTCCTTATTACATCACCATTACAACCATTAAAAAGCATAAACAGATTAAAAGCATTACAAAGACATAAACAGATTTCTTATGCCTCACCCTAAGATTACACATTGCTTCTGTGGCAATTTTCTTACTTCTATCTCAGTGGCCACCAGAAACAAATGTATACAGACCTGTACTAACCCTAACCTTTCTTTCTACTTTATTATAACCTGGAAGACTGATTCATGCTTGTCCAAGAACTAAAATCCAGCTTTTAACCCAGAAATTTGGAATGCATGCTCCACTCCTCTTGAGACGTTTGCATGGTGCATGTATTATTACTTCTTGATGCAGTACAAGGAACTGTAAATTTCACTATTTTTCCAATTTATTTATTTTTTAACACAGAATTCTGCTTTAGAATAAACAAGTTAGAATTCATATTTTAAACATTTCTATGCTTTATGACCATGCATGTTTCATGATATCAAGGTAAAAGCCTGGTTTGGAGGGGCAAGGCACTGTGTCACATTGCTCTTCTGTGAGGACAAGGAACAGCAAGTCTTCTACCTGCCAGCTTGCTTTCAAAATAAAATCCCCCTGGGAAAGAGGTTAGTGGTGGACATCACCTACTTCTGCAGGAGGCATGAACTTAATTCAGTTTCATACATTCATCTCCTGAAAATAGGCACAAGAAGGTGGGTGAAAAAAAGCAGGATCTAACAACCTTGTGGTTTGGACAGGGATGTCAGAGAGATTTTCAACTCTTTTTGATCCTCTTAATATAGAATATTCCAGGTTTATATTTAAGTTTATTTCCTAGGATCCAAGTTAATTACTTTTATCTGTCCCTGTCTTGTAAAGTTCACTACAATTAATACTACCGTATCCGACAATCCACATTACTAATAACCATGTAAATTACCCGATGAACAAAAGAAATGAATGGTGTGCTAAAATAAAATAAAAGAACTTTCCAAAATCAGAAAATAATGACAATAGTTCTCCAACTTCTAATTCTTCACAATAGCATTCAAGTGTTATTAAAATTGTTTTCATTATATGAAGGCTACTGCAGTATTTATTCCAGCCAACTTAAACCTCCTGAAATTTCTGAAAGAAACTTTTTATTTTTATTATTTTTTTCTCAGAATAAGGAAAATAATATGTACACAATTACAATAGTAATTGGCACAAAATTATCTAGGTCCTTTAGGAGTCTGAATTTCCACTGACTTTGGGGAAAGAATGTAGATACTTTTGAAAACACTGACTAAAATTGCTTTTCCAAAATCACACAGGATGTCAATGACAGAACTAAGGCCTCTGGAGTGTCAACACAATATCTTAACAAGAAGACCATCACATAACTACAAGAACAATCATAATTTCAAACAGATTAGAATTCAATTAATTGCAAAATAAAGATTTTACAAAGGAATTGAATTGCAATCAAGTCTACGATATTTTTCTCCTACAACAATCAATTGAGAAAAATGTCACATGTTTGTATAGAAGAGGAACTTCCCCTTTCAACAGAACATGTTATCATTGCCAGCTATGTACTTTGGCCAAAACTGTTGAAGGATTTACATAAAGTAATAAAAAAGACAAAAAATATGTAATGTCTATCTGTAAATTAACTTACCTGTGTCAAAGAGAAAAACCATGATAATGATGAATTATCTACACATAATATTATTCTGCATGAAGGAACACTGAAGCATGAAAAGATTTGCACTTCTAAATCCAGTTAAAAATTGATTAAGAAATAAGGCAAAAGCTCTTAAATTGTGACTGTCTTCTGAGGGTAACTGAGGGCCCTGTATGCCAACCAGATCAATCCCACAGGAAGTAAGAGATATTAGTAGGGGACTCCCTGGACTGATTTGGCTCTCTGATTATTACCCACTTCTGGTTGCCCAGGTCAGCAGTGATAATGTTGACAAGTCACAGGACAATAAAAAATGACTTCAGGGCACTGTGATAACTTGTTGAAGGGACAGGAGTACAGGTGGTATGTTTCCTCAATCCCTTCAGTATCAGCGAAGAATGATGAAAGAAACAGAAGAACCCACCTGAGGAATATGTGGCTTAAAGACTGGTGTCATCATTGGAATTTTAGCTTTTTTTATCATGGGGTGGTTTGTATAGCACCAGGCCTGATGTATGAATGGATGAGGTTCACCAGCCTAAAAGCAGAAAAAGGATTCTATTCCATGAATTGGCTGGGTTGATTGAGAAGACTTTAAACTAGGTTTGAAGGAGGAAGGAGGTAAGACCAGGTTCACTAAAAATGGGTGGCATTTCAATGTTGGGGGTGAAATTGGCAGCCCAGCTGAAGTGCATTTACACCAATGCACAAAGCATGGATAACAGACAGGAGGAGCTGGAAGCCATGGTGCAGCAGGAAAGATATAACATAGACACAATCATGGAAGTGCAGTGGAATGACTCACATGACTGGATGATGCAGTGGATGGCTACAGGCTCTTCAGATGGCACAGACAAGTAAGGAGAGGTGGTGGGGTGGCTCTGTATGTTGGGAGTGGTTTGAGGGAGCTCAAGGATAATGAAAATAAGTTTGAGTGCCAATGGATAAGAATCAGAGGGAAGGCCATCAAGGCAGCATCCTGGTGGCAGTCTGCAGGATGAAGATGAAGAGGAAGATGAAGTACTCCAGGGGTGCCTGGATGCAGTTTCATTATTGCCAGCCCTTGCTCTTGTGGGAGAATTTAACTTGCTGGTTGTCAACTGGAAATCCAACACAGCTGAGATAACACAGTTCTAGGTGATTCCTGGAGTGTGTGGTGCTTCCTGACACAGCTGGTAAGTGACCCTACCAGGGGCAGTGCCCTGCTAGACCTGCTGGTTAAAAACAGAGAAGAGCTGGTGGGAGTGGTGGTAAGAGGCTGTCTTGGGCATTGAAAAATGGCAGAGTTTTCAATTCTTAGTGAAGTAAGGAAGAGGACCAACGAAATCTCTTCCTTGGACTTCTGGAGGATGAGCTTTGGCCTGTTCAGGGTATTGGTTCAGAAAGTCCCTTGGGAAATAATTCCTAATAACAGAACGGTTTAGCAGGGCTGGACACACATTAAGAGGGAAATCTTAAAGGTGCAGGAACAGGCTGTTCCTGTGTGCCAAAAGATGAGCCTGCAGGGAAGAAAACTGACCTGGCTGAACAGGGAGCTTTTGTTGGAACTCAAGGGAAAAAAAACAAGATTATGACCTTTGGAAAAAGTGACAGACAGCTCCAGAAGACTATAAGGGTGTCTTTAGGTCATGTAAAGAGGAAGAAGAAAAGTTTAAAATTCAGCTAGAACTCAATCTGGCCACTGCTGTGAAAGATAATCATAAGTGGCTTTATAAATACATCAACAACAAGCTTTGCCCCACATTGGGCACCAGATATACTGGTTCCTGAGCTGCTCACTGGCCAGCTGTTGCTCTTGGACCAGCACACAACAAAAGTTTGGTGGGTTCAATCTCAGGCTTGTAGTGTGGTCTGAGGCTTGGAAGAAAGAGTGGACTCTTGGCGGAGTTTTGTAGAGTTTATTCCAGCGAACACCACGTGCCAGAGTGACCCCTGGGCCTCAGTTCTCCCCCTAAGTACCTTGGGCATATACCAAGCAGGGAAGAACTTTGGACCAATGGGGGAGATGGCGGGGGGTGGCTTGGGACAGGGGTGCTTAACACAACAATGGGAAAGGTGGGTGCTAATGCACCTGGACAAATGGGTGCACATCTCTTTTCAGGTCTATCAGGGTGATATACAATGTTCTCCTTAGGGTGATACCACAGGGAATTTGGGATGGTGGGTTGGAAGGGATATACCAAAACAAACAAATAAACAAGAAACATATACAATTTTGAAAAACCCTAATTATGCACCGCAATAGAGGGTCAAGAAAAATCTCCATCCTTTATTGGATGAGGGGGGGAACCTTGTCACCAGGAAAAGGCTGAGGTGCTTAATGCCTCCTTTACCTCATTCTTCAACAGAAAGCCCAGTTTTCCTCTGTGAAACCAGCCCCCTGAGCTGGTAGACGGGGACAAGGAGCACAGCTGAACTCCTGCAATCCAGGAGCAAGTAGTTGGTGATGTGCTGAGCCCCTTAGACACCCACAAGTCTGTGGGATTGGATGCAGTTCATCTGACGATGCTGACGGAGCTGATGAAAAAGCTCATCAAGCCACTTGNGAAAAAAAACAAGATTATGACCTTTGGAAAAAGTGACAGACAGCTCCAGAAGACTATAAGGGTGTCTTTAGGTCATGTAAAGAGGAAGAAGAAAAGTTTAAAATTCAGCTAGAACTCAATCTGGCCACTGCTGTGAAAGATAATCATAAGTGGCTTTATAAATACATCAACAACAAGCTTTGCCCCACATTGGGCACCAGATATACTGGTTCCTGAGCTGCTCACTGGCCAGCTGTTGCTCTTGGACCAGCACACAACAAAAGTTTGGTGGGTTCAATCTCAGGCTTGTAGTGTGGTCTGAGGCTTGGAAGAAAGAGTGGACTCTTGGCGGAGTTTTGTAGAGTTTATTCCAGCGAACACCACGTGCCAGAGTGACCCCTGGGCCTCGGTTCTCCCCCTAAGTACCTTGGGCATACACCGAGCAGGGGAGAACTTTGGACCAATGAGGGAGATGGGGGAGATGGGAGGGGTGGCTTGGGACAGGGGTGCTTAACACAACAATGGGAAAGGTGGGTGCTTGAGCACCTAGACAAATGGGTGCACATCTCTTTTC
>VXBB01003804.1:105126-134500 GCA_013399915.1 Illadopsis cleaveri | reverse complement strand
GGTGGCTTGGGACAGGGGTGCTTAACACAACAATGGGAAAGGTGGGTGCTAATGCACCTGGACAAATGGGTGCACATCTCTTTTCAGGTCTATCAGGGTGATATACAATGTTCTCCTTAGGGTGATACCACAGGGAATTTGGGATGGTGGGTTGGAAGGGATATACCAAAACAAACAAATAAACAAGAAACATATACAATTTTGAAAAACCCTAATTATGCACCGCAATAGAGGGTCAAGAAAAATCTCCATCCTTTATTGGATGAGGGGGGGAACCTTGTCACCAGGAAAAGGCTGAGGTGCTTAATGCCTCCTTTACCTCATTCTTCAACAGAAAGCCCAGTTTTCCTCTGTGAAACCAGCCCCCTGAGCTGGTAGACGGGGACAAGGAGCACAGCTGAACTCCTGCAATCCAGGAGCAAGTAGTTGGTGATGTGCTGAGCCCCTTAGACACCCACAAGTCTGTGGGATTGGATGCAGTTCATCTGACGATGCTGACGGAGCTGATGAAAAAGCTCATCAAGCCACTTGCCATCATTTATTATCAGTCCTGGCTAACCAGGGAGCACCGAGAAGACTGGTGGTTGGCCCATGTGATGCCTTCCTTCAGGAAGTGTTGGAAGTGGTGTCTGAAGAACTACAGGCCTGAAAGCTTGACCTCAGTGCCCAGAAAAGTTATGAACAGATTATCTTTACTATGATCATATGGCAAGTTCAGGACAACCAGGGGATTGGGTACAGCTGCCATGGATTTAGAAAAATTAATTCCTATTCGCCCAACCTCATCTCCTTTTATGACCAGGTGACCCAGCTAGATAGATTATGATAGTGTTTATTAGTTTAGTAGTTTAAAACTAACTTTGCTTTAAAATGTTCTCCCTACTAAGAATTTTATTGCAACAAAAAAAGTATTATTATTTGAATTATTCTCGGAAGAAAACAAAAAGAAATATTAAAATAAAGAAAAATAAGTGAGAGAAATAGGGCAAGCAGATGGGATGGAAACATAAAAAATGCATAATGACATTTTAAGTGTTACTCATCATATTCAAATTAGTGCCTGTTAACTAAGCAGGGACATTCACACAATCAACCTTTCCTACAATGAAATTAGATAAGATGGTATTTTCTGGCCTTAAGAAAATCAGTACTGTTATCCTTATTTGCTCAGTTATATTCAAAGTCCAGCAGCTGGTTTTGTTGAGGGTAACAGGAAACAAATTCAGAGCTGAGTAAAAATACTTGTAGAACTCATAATTTTCATATGAACACTTTTAAAGGATTTCTTCTAAACTGAAAAGACAAATTATAGCAGGAAGCAAGGAAAATCAGCAGTTTTTAATTTTAGTGTTTTGCAAAATTCCCAGGGATAACTTGGAGGGGAAGCTGAATTAAAAAGCTTTTAGCAGAACACCAGGTCCTCCAAATGGGCATAAATTAATGGTCTCCACTGGCTATTTCTGGGTTGGAGTCTTAAGCTATTCTAATGCTTGATGATTTTTTTTAATTTTTATTCCTGGTGATAGTTTTTCATGATGTTCATTAAACAAAAAAAGTGTTTATTTTTTTTGTTTATATATTTCTAATCTGATTTCAGTCTGTTAAAAATATATATATATATCAGTCTGATTTTTATTATGAAGCTAATAATAAAATAATTTATTGGGTTTTTGACTGTCTTGTGTTCTTGCTCAACTCATATAAACTGCAATAAATAAACTCTGAAAAAGGATGAGCATATGTTTCAGAATGCGGCTTTAAGTACAGGACTTTTTTCATAATGTTACTTCAAACTTATGTAGACAAACTGTTAAATAATTTTACTAATTGCGAAAAATGCATAGCCCTTTAAGAAAATCACCTTTAAAGTGCTAAATTACTGAATCCAGATGCTGGTCTGGAACAATCATATTTTTTTTCATTGTACAAACAATTTGTCTTGTCAGCCCTGAAAAATGTTATCATCAAGGAGTTTCTCCATGATACTTTGCCTTGGAATTTTATTGTTTGTGAAAAAAATGCTTTATATTATCACTTTAAATTATACATTATCTTGTAGAGGACAAGTCTTCGGTGGAAAATTACTTCTTGCTCAAAACACACGTATTCCTTTTGTGCATGTGGAGTTATGTGCACTTTTTCTAACTGTATTTTATTTCTCATCATTGCACAGTGAACACAATTCACTTTCCACCTAGGGTTATGTTTCATGTGGTAGAGGATAAAAATTGTTTGCTAGATTCATCAGTCATATCACATAGATTTAGAAACAGTACAGTAGAAGATGGCAGTATTAAACATACATGCTTAACAAAAAAGTTGGATTCACAACTAACATTCTATTGTGATGGTGCATAACATGAAAAAAGAAAAAAAAAGAAAAAGCTGAGAAAATATTTTTCCATTATAAAACATTCTTAGCTTCCAGTAACATTCTAAGATGGTCCATCAAACTTTCCAACATTGGCCTGTAATTACTTTTTTTTAATATTCTTATGTATTGTCCCTTCAAACTAAAAACAAAACCAAAAAAAGTCACCAGTGCCCCTGTTCCCCCAGATAAAACAAATACCCCTAAAATATCCTAAATAATAATTTTCCTTTTTTTTTGGTTGTTTGAATTGATCCATTCCCATAAATATCTTTTGTTTCAGTGACCTGTTACATTCTGACTTTCTCATACTTTAAATGCATGGCTACACATACTTAACATCTGAATGGAAAACTGCATATATGGATTGAATAAATAGAGGAACTTCCTGCTCAAAACTAATTTTATTTTATCATGTAACACTGGTACATACTGATATAGTACAGATTGAAACTGAGGGATGAGTGCAGCTCAAATAAAGGTACGACAAAAATGCTAAAAAATGCTCATTGATTCTATATTATACACAGACCAAAAATACCTGTAAGGTCATCAAAACTGTATCTGTGAGTTCATCAAAACTATTCAGTCTACCAAAAGGTATTAGCAAAAAACCTTTCCTGCTTTCAAGGTAATCAGACAAGAAATGGTACCAATCAACATGTAGTTTGGAATAAATACTTACTCAGGCACACAGACACAAGTTTTAGTGGGACTGCTTGGGTCACAGATTACAGACACAGGCAGAACCACCTTCAGGTCAGTTCTGGCAGAGTAGCTGTCACATCAGCTGAAACATCCAGGAGGAAGGGAAGAGGGTTATGAGGTTTTCCATTTAAGGTTTCTAAGCAGTAGATTGAACCAAGTGACCTGATATCTATGGTCCTGCTTCCTGGTTTGTATGTATATAATGCCAGATTTACAGAAATCAGTGAGCATAAGGGAAAAAAATAGAAAAATCTGATTTTAGAGGGAAGAAGAAAATTTGGTATCAGCCAGAAGCAGCAGATGCTATGATGGCTTAAGACAGATCTATTTCTTCAAAATTCTCCCTGACTCTCTTTCATCCCTTTCTGTTTCTCCATCTATCTCATATCAGGACAATCAAGTCTGCATGCTTCATACTTGTGGTAGTGACAATTCAATTTGCTTTTAATGAAAAAACACATCTTGAGTCAGATTTGACTACATAGTCACAGTCAAGACATCCTTGGGATAGGTGAGGAGCAAAAGGAAAGACTGCTTGGCTCTTTTGAATCTAGAATAATTGATTCAGCTGGGAGGAGGACATAGGTTAGACACTTGGATTTGACAATTCTTTATCAGTCCTATCCACTGATATTAGGAAAGTTTTCATTTATTTGTCAGTGAAAATTTTCTGGGTTTCATGCCTTGTCTTGGCGTGTGCCTTGTGTAAAACAACCTGTGCACTGTCTCCTTTTGAAGACTCCAGGTAGAGATTCAATAAAGAATTATGAGTTTATGTCTGTATCATCTCTGTTTTGTGAGGACTCCTTTCTCCACACAGAGAATATGAAAGAGTCTAATTTTGAAAAGAAGAAGGCAGAAAATGATAGCAAACCTTCCTTATTACAAAGAAGTGAATTTATCAGTGACTCAAATACATCCTCAATGGTCTTTTTGTTGTTTTTCCTCAGTCACCAGTAGCCCCACACCCTTCTCCACACACAAAATGTCGGTGTCTGCTTCTTTGACTGTCCACTGAGCATTTGAGTGATAACCACTCCTCTGACTCTCTTCATGGATTTGAAATTAGGATTGTGTTGCAGCAATCATCTGCATGGAGTCAATTATTTTAATACTTTACTCAAGAAAGCAGATAATGGAACCTTTCTTATTTATGTATTTTGATCAGGACATTTTAGTTTAAGTTTCAAAGAAAGATGCCATTGTTAATATTAACCAGAGGTGTTTTTATTTTATTAAATTTTTGAATTATATTTGCTAGCTCTAATTAGCTGCTTTTATCGTCATAATTTTTAAGGATTTCTATTAGTTCAGGGAGGGAATTTAATTAGAATATGACATTATTTGATACTGCAGGGAGACTTTAGATTCACTAGTTAAAATTAAATAACGTAGCCCTAGCCTTTGCAATGTTTTTCAAATTATTTAATTAGCCAATTACAGTTTATTTAAGATGTACACGTTATTTACCTTGAGACGCCATTCCCATTGTGGTTTGATTCAGCTGATAGGTTCCAGGTTTGTTCAGACAGTATTTGGACTTTGTGACTTTGGCAGCTTTCACTGTTGTTTCACTGTTGTTAAATAGGCTTAATAATCTGAATAACAGGTCCCACAATGCCACTGGTTTTGTGTATATCCCTGTACTCAAGATTAAATTCAAAGTTTCATATGGTTTCCATGAGCATTCTTACTACACTGCAGTAAAACTTATCTGTTGTCTACGCAACTTGTTTTACTTTCAATCCATCCATTCTTAAAAGAAATTTCCAAGATAACAGAGAAAATGAATAGAAACAATATTTGGGATTCTACAGTCCTACTTCAGTGAACAATTTATTGTGCTTTAAAGAGATTGCATTACCTTTCAGCCCTAAAAAAGCCTTGATCCTTGACCACAAAAACATGTCTATATTTTTCCTAAAGCAATCAAATATAGTTCAGTTAAGTAAAAAAAGCCAGAAACACTCAGAGAGGCAGAAGCCTTTGCTTGCTTTATAGAGATAGCAAGAGGCCACAATCTTTCACCCTTTGAACGCTCAGAGAATGCACGTGTCACTGAGTCCTTATGATATTCTTTTGTCCTGAAAGGTGTATGAATATTTGTTATGTTGTATTGCTTTCCAGTTTCTTTAGGAATGACACTTCACTCAAGCATGGTTATAGTATTCCTTCAATTCAAAAAACCCAGTGGCCTTTCAAAGTAGGCTGACACCTTGTCCTATGGTTAAATGAGCAACATCACTTGTGAGAGAAGGCAAGGAGCTCTCTCCCTGCTCACAAAAGGCTCTCTTGCTGAAAGAGTGAGTGAAAGCTGCAGTTCCTGAATACTGCTGCTGAAGGTGGGCAGTGGGGCATGCAGCCCAAATTTCCCTCAACCTATAGTGAGGAACTGCAGCCTGAGGGTGCCATTTCATGTTATTTATAGTTAAGCCTAACTTGCAGTTTGGCGATAACCAAAAAGGGGATCCCACAGCCACTTCTGGCTTAAAAAATACAATGCTGAGTGCTCTTTATGTACTAACTGTTCCTCATCCCACCTAGAAAGATTCATCCCCTCAGTGAGCCAAGGGGCTGTCTCTGTATGCCATGCTCGTAACACTAGACTAGGAGTCCCACCTGCAGGGCCATGTGCCAGCCCGGCTGGACCTGTCCCCACAGAGGTGCCTGATGCCTAGGCCTGAGTCTGCCTTGGTGACCCCTGACTGTCCTGCTCCTGGCTGGGGCACTGGGACAGTCCCTGGCTGGTGAGGCCTGTTATATACTTGGAAAAATCTCTTTACTATGCAAAGATTTCAGGATGCTTATAAGGGTCTGCTCTGAAATTTTAACCAGTGCAGATGAAAGAGAGGTAGAGGGAAATAATGAAAATAGGGACTACCTTCAACAGATCTGAAAAGAGCACATGAAAACATGAAAATGAGAGAAAAAGCTAGGTTTATAAACAATGTTACTGAGAAAGAAAACAAGGAATTCCTAAGAAAATTTGTGCTAGAGGCAGTACCCTAAAGAACATTAAATCCAAGTTAATTTTTAAAATGTAGGCTATAACTATAACACTGAGCCAAGATTTCTCATTGTTTGGAGATTTGATGTAATAATGAGATCATTCTCATATTTTTGGTCTTTGAACAAAATGAATCTTTCAGTGTTACTTTCTCAGGCCACTGCATTTTGGTGAAAGAAGCAAATTTCTACAACGTTCTCTGTAAAATGCAGCTCAAGAGCTCCTCACCCTCCTCCTTCATAGAAACTTGTCATAAAAAATTATAGCATGCAAAATGTTACTAATAGCAGCACAAAGTCTGGAGTTTCACAGGCAAGTTTCTTAAAGCACTCCAGTTCTGTGAATATTCAGTATTGTTTACTGCCGAGGTAAGACAGAGAGAAATGTTTTCTTGCATATCTTGCAGTCACAATATGCTATTGTACTAATGTGCAATGACATTTGCACTGACCTGTAGGGGTATCCTGTACACAGTGCAGCTATCTTTGTCTTCTTGTACTTGCTAACAGCCCAGAGAAACCATGACATTCTGCTGAAGCTGCACATCTGATGCTTCACTGACATGAGTGGCAGGTTTATGTGCCTGCCACACTCCAGAATCAAGCAGGATTTCTGAAAAAGTTTATTTTTTTTCTAACTCAGTACAGGAATAAACAAAAAAAAACCAGTGAGGAGCTGAGCTTGAAGATCACATTCTTACTTGCTCTTTATCACAAAGATCTGAAGCAAATAAGTGACAGGCTTTCCCAGGTACAGTGTTGCAATGTGCCTTATCCTTGGGGTTGTGCTTAAGGCTGCAGTCATACTGACTACAAAGCTTTTGCCCTTATGATTTCTCAAAATGGGGGAATGCTTCTCTCATGAGGGCAGATGCAGGAGATTTTTGCTGAAGGACTGTGGAATCGAAGGACTGGCTTGCAATAGGAGAACATACTAGCTACATTTCATGGAGGGAGAGGTTGTAGGATGTGCTTCAATGATCACCTTTCTTAGAGAAGTCAAAAGAATGAGGTTCTTCTACACTTAAAAAAATAAAAAGAATTGGATGAACATGGCTGGTCATATTACAAATACTGACTACATGTAAATACACATGCACAAAATACATGCAGAATATGCTTTCTTCAACCCTGTACTGCACAATGCTTTGCAGCTTCTGGCAACAGCACAAAGTACCTTTTTACTTTTACCTTTCAGGTAAAATGCAAGTCAGAGTTTCTCTATAATGGAGTAAATACATCCATAGAAAAATTCCTGAGTTGACTGCAGATTGACTTATGCCCTGCAGAAGGGCACTGGTTTACTTACAGAAGGCAATTGAGAATTTCCTTATTTCTTTCAGCTTTCATTGAAAGCACTCTGAAAAATACCATTGCGGAAAAACTAAGTGACAACTTTCCCTGCCTGTATAAATGAATGAACTCAAGTTTTGTATGTATTAATAACTTCTGTTTTATCTAACTGAGTTTTTAAAAAGTAAAACGAACATTTATGAACTCACCAAGAAAGGGAAATGTAGAAGGAAGTTACATTATACATTATGAATAACTGCAACTTGGAGGGGTTAATGATTTAGAACTAGATCTAATAGTCTGTATAAATGCCTACATAGAGAAGGAAATTTTTCATGATTTGTAAGAAATTAGATATGCAGTAAAATGAATTGTACATTAATTTAAACACCTGCCTTTGACATACTTCTGAGATCGATGTTCTGCTTACTGGCCTTTCCAAACTACCTTGCAAAGCTAGAACTCAGGTGAAATCATTTCAAGAAGAAATCATTTGCCACAAGAGCTCAGTAAAACATCTTAACAACATAATTTGCTTTATAAAAAATTCTGCATAGAAAATCTATGACATTTTGGCATAGTGGACCACATTATACAGGAAATAACTTCATGAACTGATCTTTTTTCTTATTCACGCCATGTGGAATTTGCTTCTTATTTGCAATTCTGTAGGATTATTATGGCAATGACACCAGTTGAAAATATGCAACAGAAATCTGATGATAGCAGTTCTGCAGAATGTCAGGTTAGTCCATTTCTCTCATGTGGGTTGCTCACTGACCTTCCCTCCAGAACTCCAAGTCAACTGCAACTCAAATTTTGATCCAAGATCTTTGCTGGAGGAGGCAAGGGCAGCACCCTCCCACCTGCAGCAGAGGTAGCATCCAGAAGCATAGGTAATACCCACTCTTTCCTCTATGCTTGCCATGAGAAAGCTAGCTGCTTCCCAAAATCTCTCCTCTCTCTTCAGGACAAGAGTATTATTTCAACATTTTACAAGCTATTTTTTCCCAACATGCAAGAAAGCAGAGCAAACAGGAGGCTTTCAGCTTAAAACTGGATTTCATGTTGTGATTGAAACCTCAGAAATAATTATTTTCTCTATTTTCAATTATTATAAATAAAAGCTTATAACAACATTACGGACTCAAAGCAATATTTGTGGTACTAAAACACTAGAAAATTCTTATTTACTTTATTTCCTTTGATATTTCAAGCATATTTAAACAACACAAGGCCAAATCCTGGTGTGTTGCAGATTTTGAAATCAAACTATTAAATCTCTGAGTTATCTTAGTAGATTTTTATGAGGTGGAATTAAAACCAGAGTTTATTATATTTATAATTACATCAGGACCATCGAGTCCAACTCCTGCCCAGCATNATGGTACTAAAACACTAGAAAATTCTTATTTACTTTATTTCCTTTGATATTTCAAGCATATTTAAACAACACAAGGCCAAATCCTGGTGTGTTGCAGATTTTGAAATCAAACTATTAAATCTCTGAGTTATCTTAGTAGATTTTTATGAGGTGGAATTAAAACCAGAGTTTATTATATTTATAATTACAGCTGAGTTGGAGTTTATTATATTTATAATTACATCAGGACCATCGAGTCCAACTCCTGCCCAGCATGGCACCATCCCCAAGAATCACACCTTGTTCTTGAGGGTGTAGCCCAAACATTTCTTGAAACCTGTCAGGCTTGGTGTTGTGACCACTTCCCTGGGTTGCCTGTTCCAGTACCCAAAGTTGTATTATTATCTTGAAGTTTAAGTTCAATTTCTAGATTTAGTGGAAGTCATCTGAAGGTGTGAGTATGCACATATGTATGACAAGACACTGGACAGACCAGAAACTGAGAAGAAAGGAATACATTGTATGAAATAGTTCTTTTCCTGAATTTTCTACTCTGTGAAAATGAAAGCTTTCTGTGGGGTCACACATCCCTTAGCAGCCCTCTGCTGGAAAACAGACCTTGATAAAAAGGTCTGGGCATCTGCATGGCATGTGCTTGGGTGCCTGTCAGTGTGGCTGTGCAAGGTCCTGACTTGCTGGCTCTGCTGTGATCTACTCAGGAGGCCCATTGACCTGGAAGCCTGACTCAGTTGTCTGCTTTCCTTCTTGCCTGGCAGTTTCTCAGCTGTCTGGGTTTCCAGAGATTGTAAGAAACTCTGGCTCCTGGGAAAGAGCGATACAGCGTGATTAATTCTCTCTCACAAAGAATTACAGCATTTGGAAATTTTCTTGCAAAGTGGAGTAGAATCAATTTGTTATAATCTCTTTTTATAATCTCTAATAAATATTTCACCTTTTTATTCTGGAGCAGAAACACGTGCTGTAAAAATGCACAGCCACAATGAAATGTCTTTAGAATGTGAATGTATATGAGTCTCTAAGATTGAATTTTTTCTATTACACGTTAGGCACAAATACTGTCCTAAAATTAATGAGTATAAATATATTTTATTACTCCTAGAGGGTTGTTTTTTTTTGGTCATGGAACTAATAAAAGTAAAGGTTGGCTCTAGACTCCATATTCTGATTTGGAGTTGGAGATGATTAAACAATTTATATTTTGTTACATATCATTTTCTTTATTCTCAAACCCCAGGGATGCTTGATGCACAAACACCAAAATAGAAGAATTGCATTTCTCACTTTATTATGCATACAGAAATACACTCACATTATATTTGGATTCTGATTCTTTCTTTTCATAAGCATTTTAAGAGCTTACATTTTGAAGGAGAAAAGCAATGAAAATTTGGGTTTGTGCAGAACAATACATCTGTTGTACCACAGTCCATCAAAAAAAAAAATCCCACACTGCAGCCTAACATGATTTCAAGTTTGTTACTGAATTTGGAGTCATGTCTATTTCCACAAGAATGTGAAGACAAGTGAATAAGCTGGTCATAGGATAACCATGCAACAGGCTGTTTCCTATTTGTGCTTTGGTTCAGCAGTATTATGACACTAATGCACCAGTTCTGCTTCTGGGAGGAGCTGCAATTCACAGTAAAAATTGTATTATTTCACATATAATTGTCAATGGCTTTGTGGGCAGTAATGTTACAGAAAGGTTTTAGTTTGATCCTAAGAGAAGAAAGACTGTATGATCAGATTAAAACTAATACTCTGTGTTTCTATCAATATTAAAGTGGATTGCAGCAAAGCTGCAAAGACTGAGCCTGCTTTAGGCTCAGAATAAGCTCCTTGGTTAGGAAGGAGCACTTGTTCAAACACAACATTATCTCTCCATGTTAATTTATTTCATTATAGTGATTTATAGTTGATATTGCTTTTGTCTCACGTTGATGGTTGCAAAGACATTATTCACTATCAGACACAGTGCCTTTTGTCCAATTTTCTAAATGTCACTACTAAAAGAAACTATGCAAAACATTTTAATTAATGCTGAGTACAATCAAAGTGAAGCGAAATGTTCATTGTACTTCTTCAGAAAAAAACCCCCTGAGTTATAATAAATGAATACCTCTATGTTCCCATTTGTATCATAACAGTGAACTGTAGAGGTTATTCAGAGAGTGGTTCCATTTTCATCATGTAAGAGTAGCTAATTTTATAACATTTAAAAAATATTTTCTGGTGTTTATGATCTAAGTGTATAACTTGTGTTTATTTGTTTGTAAATTCCATATTTTTAGAAGAAAGGTTGAAGAGAAACTATAGTATAGAGAGGAAGTATGAGAGAAAATACACAAAGCTAGTCGTGCTATGAATTTTCTAATTACAGTGCTAATAAATGATCGTTGAAACACTAACATTGTGATAGATCCTCTGACCTTCCTTAACATAATTTTCAGTTCACCTATCATAAATTTTGCATAAAGATGCTGCTAGAACTGTTTATTTTGGTCAGATTATTTTATCTAGGCATTTTTTTGCTAGATTTTCTAGTAATTTATCTGACAGCTCTGCCATTTATGACTCACTACCTGAGGAAGAATTTAAACATAAGTTTCCCACTACACCAGTGCCAAATTACCTTTGTGGTACAACTTTTTATGTTCCGTTTCTTTATCCAAACCTATGCTTCTCACTAGAAAATTTTCAGAGCTGCAACTTGAAATGACCCAAATTTATTGTATAAATACACTGAAATGAAAAACCTTGAAGTAGAAGTGCTGCATCCAGTAATCAGAAGGTAATATTTTTCTTCAGACTGTCAAGAACTTTCATTTTTATTCTCTTCACAATTGTAAACTGGAATTGTGAAGTATATTACAACCTTGCAACTTTCTCAAAACACCTTATGTGGAATTTCAGAATCTGCAGATGTAGTTATTGTATTTATTGCCATTATTTATTCCCTATATGAGAAGAAGTACCTCTTCTAAACCTGATCTATCAACCTTAGAAATTAGCTAAAAGTATGATTTCTTCCTCCTTCTTTTCTTTTTTGGATTTTTTTTTTTTGCAGTTCTACCTTAGAAGCAAGCTCAATGGAGGGCCTGTTTTGAACGGATGTTTGGAACTCAACTCACATTTCTTCAAATGATATTTAAAATTTTCAGAGAAATTTGAAAGTATTTTAGAGGATAGCCCAAGTGAATATTCACCTTGGATGAATCTGTGAAGGTTGTGCCTTCGTAGTGTTTCACTGAATATTGAACATATATAAAACTGTCTCAAACTGAGAAATGGAGCAAATGTTATCCTTACCTACAATTTCTGCAATTCATAATGGTGGAGATTTTAGAGATACTAAAAACTGTTTTAAAACAAACAAACAAAAAGAAAAGCCCTGAGACTAACTTTAAAGGTTAAGCAGTCTTTTTTTTTTCTTCTCCTTTGCTTCATTCTTTGATTTTGCCAGCTTCTTTATTTATTCATTTTGACTTCCAAGCTGCTCAGCTGGTGGATGGAGCCTCTTAGTGTAGTAATGATATAAGCCTTCATTTCTTCTTTAAAAAAGAAATATCCATGGATAAATTAAAATTATCTCTCTGCTGCCATGTCAGTCTCCTAAGATCTCTCATCTGAGAACTGGCACCTGTTTGACAGCGGTACAAAAGTGATATTTATTACAGTTTCATAATTTCTGCTTGGGAATTGCACATTTTCTCTACACTACACACAGGTCAGTCCTTCTCTTTCTTAGAGTAAATCACCTCTGCATACAGGATAAATCCATTCACTTCTCACTAATAATAAATTTTGTCTGTGGAGGAAGACAGTCTCAAGCACAATTTAGACTTTTAAGTTATGTTTCTCTATGTTTAAATAATGCAATTGGCATATAAAACTACTTACTAAAAAAAAAAATCCTCTTGCCACTGAGAGGCTGTAAAACCCTTTAGATGCGAATTGAATACAGAGACAATGCCTAGGATAATAAGGATCAACTGAATCCAGGCAGACAATGTGACTTGGAGATATACAGAGAAAAATAGCTTGGAGTTACTAAATGTTAGGTCTCAGCCCACAAAGAGAAGGCTATTGCTTATTAAACTGAAGAGACAAAGAAAGGAGCAAGGTAAAAGAGAGGACATGAAAGGAGTGAAGTTGTGAGATTCCCCCAGCTTTCCCTGTTAGCAAAGGTGAGTTGCGTGTGTAAACAGGCTGTATGACAAGCCCCAAAGGGGTAAAGCTGTAATCATGAAACTCTTTTGTTTATATTGACTTCATCAAACAACTGGGGCTCATGGGGAAAATGGGGCTTGTGTTGTGTACATTCTGAACAGCAGTTGCAATCTGAAAGGGGAAATATTGCTGAGCTATAAACTCAGGATGTAATGAAGACTCTGAGTCTGCATGGTGCAGAGATAGGCAATGGAAGTGAAGGGAGGTCACTGCTAAGTATTTTGTGAGACTTCTGTTGAACTGGTGACAATTTTCTTTTGTTGAGAAGGAACTCACCAGAGATAACTCATAGCTTTTTGTAAGCCATATAAAATTTCACTCCCGTGGTTTTAGACCCTTAGTCCGTGAACTCTGAAATATATTCTAGACTCCATGTTAAAGCACGTACTACACAGAAAAACAGTTAATCATTTTTACGTCAATAATTTGCTAAGTAGGATTAGAACTAGCCAGTTAAGGATATGGTATTCACAGACATAAGGGGCTGTGTATTCGCTGGGAATTGAAACTGGTCAACACAGTGGCTTTCACTAAAAATTGGAGTGTACCTTACACAATTCAGACTAAATGTTAAGGAAAGAATTTAGTTAAAGAAAAATAAAAAAGACTAATTTAAAATAGGAAAAGAATCTAGTGAAAACCAAAGTTAATTTATTTTAAATGTTCGCTAAAACATCAATAAAGGAAGATTTTCATTAAATATAGATTACAGAACAGTTTTATTAAAAATTGCAACTTTTCTCATTTGGAATTAAAATAAAGTCAGTAGTGCTTATTATTTATATTTCAGGCCATATGTGATATATCTGCATATAATTTTGGTCTACCAGGTAGGGTTCAGAAATGCAAAAATGACTGCATGTTCAATATATTATATAATTTCACATAAGAACAATTTTTTGTATGCATAAACAAAACATTCACTCAGTGAGAAAAGAAAGTACATTCTACTATATTTTGGAAAGAAAGTAAATATTATTTTCCAATGCAATATACCATGCCACAGGAAAAAAAACAAAACTGATGCCATACTATTATATGGATTTTCAAAGAGCTAGTGAGGAATAGACGAGGCACAAATAGTTGAGAACAATAACATGACAATGAGTTTGGGGAAGGTTTATAGTGGTATCTAAAGTTTTAGGCATTTATTGCAGTGGAGATAAACTCAACTTATACCTTTAGGGTGTCAACTGCAATACAGTCAGCCAGACTGTTCCTGGATACCTGATTTAATAAGAAGTAGGTAAAGACAAAAACAGACAAAGAAATGAGACTGAAGTTTGAAGGCTAGAGGCATAGAACATGACTGAAACACCACTTGATATTTGTTCAATATTTGTTTGATTGTTATGACAAATGAGATTAAAATTGATGTTTTGCTGGCCAGTGACAGTGATATAAGGGGAAAAAAACCAAAAAACCAAACTGTTTCAAAGGAAATATTTGCTATAGTAGTCAATAGCCAGAAAAATTAGTCAAGCCTAGACAAGAGGAGAAAAGAGGACACACATAGTGCCATGGCAATTAGTAATGTGCACCATAAATTATATTCCTGTGCATTAAATCACTACCTAATTTAGGTTTTTTTAATCAATAATTCTTCTGTAATAAAAAAGTCTCTCATATTCTAGAACCTTACACAAGTGTTATTATCATATTTAATAGTTAAACAGGCAATTTCAGGAGAAGCATTTTGAGTATGTTTTCAGGCCAATAGTTGTTTCTGGATAGCCTGACAACTGAACTTGATCTATTGAAGACCACAGGCCTTCTTTTAAAGCCAAACTTAAGTTGCAAAAGAACATAGCAAATGGCAAAACTCCCACTAAGTTTCTTGCAGAAAACTGCATCTCAGATTCTTTTGATGGCAGGGTAAGGAAAAACACTGCACTGTGTTTTCATATCCACTATTATAAAGCCTGCCCAAGGTACTCTGAAGGTGCCCCAACCAGGAATCATGTGTTCTCAACAAAATAGAATTTATATGGGTCTATCCATTACTTGATTTAAAACCTTGCTAAATTAAATGCCCAAATGATGTGAAGTTTTTGTATACTTATCTCTGTGACTGGTGTTTAAACATCTGTATGGAAATACAAATGTCTTTTTCTGATTTTGGAATTCACATTTAGCAGTATTATGTGTATGGGCAGTTTCAACAACTTTGTGCAGAGTAATGTTCTTTCCAAGAAGAAGGTGGCAAAATCTGGTATTTTTTCAGTGAAAATGAGAGCTTGGACCTACAGTAGCATTTTGATGTTCTGCAGAAAACTTCATCACAATGTCTTAGCTGTGCCCTGCTGAACCTGGAGTACTTGCAATATCAGTGCCCTTCCTAGCTTGTTTAGGTGTTTTTTGCTTTGGTTTGGTTTTCTGTTTGTTTGTTTTGTTTTCTTATTTTTTAATTATGAAAAAGCAATATTTAGGATTTAATTTCTGCACTCTTATGTAGTCTTTAAAAACACAGAATATATATGTAAAATTATGTAAACCTCTTGTTTGCATGCTCAGTAAAAACTAAACAGTAAAAATCTCATTTTCAGGCTGTAGCAGGGAAGAAAGGCACAAAATGGTGGAGTGCTATCAACTGCAAAATAAGCAACTTGACAATAGAAATAGAAATAATAATACCAATAACAACAACACAATGTAATCTTGGCTTTTACCCAGAACAATAGCAATAAGGGATGTAAAGGTGACTGATCTATTCCATGGCAAGAGAGTCACTATGGAATGTGTTGGATATTTCATAAGTGCATTTTGTTGATACTAGGTACTGAATATAATGTATCTAAAATCCTTTACGCATCTTCTTTATTTAATTGATTGATTTATTTACACTGCAAGAGAACAAAGCAGGGGATTTTTTTTTCCTTGTCTTTCATATCTAACAGTAAAAGGAAAGAAATTAACAGAAGATTTCTGTGAGTTTGTCTGGGGACTGAATTTGACATTGCGTTTTTAGAACTATTTGTGACTTAAAAAGACCCTGCTGGCTTTGAGACACCTTCATTTTTTGAAAACTGTTTTATACAGTTGATCAGAAGTTTCCCTCCAGCATGTTAGTTTTTCAAGAAACTGTTTACACATCTTCCTTTACACCACACTGGCAACACAGAGGGGATTTAAAATGAAAGTAATTTACCTGCAGGTCTGTAACAGATACATGGCAGCTCATAAGCCACTACTCAAGATTCATGAAACCTCAGGATCGGTATCCATTACCCATCAGTATTTTTTTCAAATCACACCTAAAGGTATGTTATGATCTGGTTATTAAAATTATTAGAGAGATGCCTCTGCCCCAATTAAGGTGCAAACGAGACCATATGCCAAAGTCTGGATTTTATTTAACAGCAAATTTGAGGCAGAGGGAGAGATAGAAAGAAAGATAAAAAGAGGGAGGGAGAGAAAGAGAGTGACAGAGAGACAGACTAAATGGAAAATATCACTACTCTGTGGATCCTGAAGGCATTCCATTGATCCTCTTTTTCCAGTCTTCTTGGTGGTGAGGGTCCCCCAAAAACATAGAGTGTTGGGTTAATATACATTTCAGCCAGGTGGGAATGTCCAGATACTTGCCTTGGAGGTATGGGGGAGACAAGTTTGGCACTCTCTCTTGCAACAGACTCTGGATCTGTTGCATCATGTTGCATCACGTACACTGCTCTCCTGCAAGGCCTCAGGAATGAGTCTAGGGAGCTCTTTATGGGTCTTTGATGGAATATGACACCTCCTCTGCTGCCCCTCACATGGATGTCCCATGGATGTAGCCTTCCTGGGGATTGGGGGTTCAAGAGCTGAGTCGATTTGTGTACAGGAGGACAGGTGTTCACTGCCTCTGACCAGAGGTTATGCCATACACCCAAAACTCTTCTCATTCCCACATCATTTGTGGGGGAGTGTGTGCAAACCTGGCCTCAGCAGATGAGTCTATGGGGTTGGGGTCCCCTACCCCAAACGCAGCCAGGGATGACTTTCAGGACAGCTCCTGGGTTTGGCTTTCATGTGGATGCATTCTTCTCCCTCAGCCTCATTTACTTTTCCCTAGACCTAAAATAATTGGACAATAGCATTATCTTCATCTTGTCTCAAATAGCCTTAAACTGCTTAACTCACAGTCCCAAGTTCCAGTCATGAGGCATATTCAGGGAGGAGTGGGTGTAGGTGATCACAGCTTCTTACACAGATTTGCCATAATGGGGAAAAAGTACTTCACAACAATGTCTAAGCCATGAACCATAACATTTCACTTTCACAAAGGATTGGGAAACACAAGGATAATGAGAAAAATACAATCCTTCACTTGCTTGAATGCCTGAATAAATACTATCAACTATATTCCAAATTCTGATTTATTTCTGTTTCAGAAAAAGGTTGGTAAAGACAAAACAGATAGAAACACTATGGAGCTGTGCTAATTTTTAGGGTAGACTTAATTTTCTTCACAGTGGCTGGTACAGGGCTGTGTTTTGTATTTTTGTTGAACATGGGGTTCATAATATAGAGATTTTTGTTGTTGTTGTTGTTGTTGTTATTGAGCAGGGCTTACAAACAACCAAGGCCTTTTCTGATTTTTGTAGTGTCTTGCTGGAGAGGAAGCTGGGGGTGCTTGGGAGGTTGGGAGGAAACACAGGCAGGACAGACGATTCCAAATGATCCAAAAGGATATTCCAGACCATATGCCATGATGTTCAGAATATAAAAGTGGAAGGAAGAAGAAGGAAGGGGGGATGTTTGGAGTGTTGGTGTTTGTTTTCTCAAGTCACTGCTACACGTGATGGGGCCCTGCTCTCCTGGACATGGCTGAACACCTGCTCATTTACCATGGGAAGTAGTAAATGAATGTCTAGTTTTGCTTTTCCATATGACACTGTCTCTATCTCAATCCATAGGTGCTCTACCTTTTACCCTTTTGATTCTCTCCCTGATCCCACTGATAGGAGAGTGAAGGAGCAGCTGAGTGGGCCTTGGTGGCTGCTTGTGGATAAAGCACAACAAAGGCCCATAACTTTTTACATTAACATACAACTGACTTGTAGCTTTGGGGAAAAAAAAACAAAAACAAAAAACCAAAAAAAAGCAAAACAAAAATGAGACTTCTACCACAAAATACAAAAATAGATTGATTGAGACACTATGTTTTAGTATAGTTCTTCGTTCACTGAAATACCAAGTATTATAACCTACTTCCTGCATTATTTGAAATGCTCTTGAAGCCTCAAAAATTGAGGTTTTTTAATAGTTTTCTGCTTTATTTACTGATATCTTACTTGGGAGATGGAAACACTCAATAAAGTGCTGGTCATTGCTCAAATATGCATAAAGAATAACATATTAGCAAAACATTGCATCATAGTTTGTCACAAAAATGTTAATGTTAAATAGCACTTGACATTGTTTTAATGATCTGATTTAATTGTCAGCCACATTTGAAAATGAAAGAGAATGGAAAAGCTGTTGACTTGTTGAATTATGTCAGATCAGTTCATAAAATCAGTCAACATTCCAGCAAGAGATAGCTTGCAAGGGGTTAATATGTTCTTAGCACTTTGAAGTCTAAATTACTTTAAGAAAGTAATATCCATATGGTACCTTGAAGGAAGGCCTAAGCAGTAAACTTTAACTGCTGCCTGAGTTGGCAATCATTTCATAGAGACAAGACACTGCACAAGAAATTGCTCTATAAATAAGATCCCTTACAGAAGAATTAAAATGAAATTCATATTATTGGTCTTCACTAGGAGCCATAAAAAACACAGGACAGCCAGGAAGTGGCACTTGTTTCAAATCACTGTTAGAAGCACCTGAAGGACACTCCTAAAGTCAGCTTGATCAATGATGATGAATGCATTGGTCAAGCTTTCTGTGCAACTGTAAAGCATTTGGAAGCCTGAGGAAATTCATCTGGCAAAAAGAAATAGGACAGATATGAAATATTCCTACTGCAGAGATTTTCCTATGACCATTAATCCAGATGTGTGCCCTACCTTACTAAGCAAAGTATCTCCAAACTCTTCCCTGTATTGCCCCCAAATCTTTTGGGATCTCTCCTGTTCTCATCTCTCTGACACAAGATCTCTGAAGTATGACCTGTTTTTTGTGGTTTGAAGGGGAATATGTCTCATACTGTCTGAATGACACTTATGATCTCTACTGTCAAATCATGCATTTTGGTAGCAGTGACAAGAAAGAAACTCTTGTATGATGTTTGCATTGGATGTCCACTGTGCTTGGATGCTGATGTTCTGTGAGCATTTACACAAGGCCCTCAGTACCGGAAAAATGTCACATGAAAGGTTAAAGTTTTGACCTGTAAATCTGATGGGGATGATGGCTGCAGGTAGGTGGAGGTGGGAGGGAAAGAAACTGAAAAGTGTATGTCACCTAGTTGAACAAAGGCTTTTTTATATCACAGAAGATGCAGGCAGAAAAGAAATAAAATTGCTGGAACCAATGTCAGAAGCCTAAAGTATCCAAACCAGAAAGCAAGAAATGATATATCATTACCTAAACTGAATTGGATTACTGGAGCCCTTCCATGAAAGTCATGATTTGTTCTCCTTTATAATTTAGTTTTTCCTTCAGATACTACAAACCATGAGCAAAATATTCTGAACTATTACTCATATGGAATTTTATGAAGAGGAGTGATGGATATTCTGGAGGTAGCAGTGACACTGATGGCAATGTATAGTAGAAACCTGAAAATGTTTGAAATTTGTTTAAAATAAAATTTATTTCTAGTTGCTGCTATTTTGAAAATTATTTTCAGTCAGCTTCATGCCTTTGAAAAGTGACAGATTAATGTCATCAGGACTATCAATCCGCTATTATTGCACACAACAGGCCTGTCATCTGCCATAGCTGTGCACTTTAACCACATTCCTTCAGGGTGATATGATAGCATCCAAATTGCTTAACTACTTTGATACCTGAAGAGTATTTTGGGACGTGTATTGAGAATATAATACCAGATAAAACGGACAGCTACAATTTTATTAGAAACAATCTCTGTCCATTTTTCTGTTTGCTTATTATTAGAGAACACAGCAGCTAGTCACAATATCTCAAACTATTTAAATATGTATTCAGAAATGGTTCACTAAGATGTTTAATTAAAATTTGTTTTTGCTTTGGTGTTTTCCAATAAGTAAAAATGTACTGTAAGACTGTGGGTTTAAATATGTAAACATTAGGTCCACTGACCATATATCTTTCTGCTTGATTTCTTTTTTTTCTTTTCCTTTCAAATGTTTCATTTAAATTCATAGAATCACAGAATGTTTTTTGTAGGAAGGTGTCTTAAAGTTTATCTAGTTCCAATTCTTTTGCCATGAGCAATTCAGGCTCCAGAAGAGCTCTGAAATCCTGTACACAAACTTTTGCTCACAAGGAACATGGATTTCAACATCCTATGTCTTCCCTGTACTGCAGGTGTGGTTTCTGAATTTAGCAGATAAAGTAAAAAGCAATGAGAAGTCAACTAAATGTTAACATCTTACTCAATTATAAATCGTCTTGGATAGAATTTAAACATACCCTTTAAAGTTTTGTTAAATTAGGACCTGAAAGAATTTTGTCTTACTGTTTTCTGTTAATAAAAACATCAATTAGTGTTAATTTCAGCAATGTAGCTCCAGAAAACTGCTTCATAATTCACACTCTTGAGGAATGCCAGACAGAGCAGGCAGCAATAATTTTCAGTTTCTTTTGCCGTGTAGCCTGATTCTGCACTCTCACACAGACTGCTGCAAGGTGCTTACAGTTGTGTATTAAACAGTCTTGAATCAATAGGCTGGATTTGAAGTGGCAGCTGTGCTTTATATTTCTCCATTAACTGAGGCTGATTTTAACAGATATATGTACAAGAAGAGAAAGTCAAAATCATTGGAATGCTGGAATTTTATGGCCCATTGAAACACAAACAAAGAATTATTGTTTACTTAAGTCTTTATAATGTTGGAATTAAATGTCATTCTGCAACTATATTTCCCTCACCGATGATACATTAGGACAAGATAGTATCTAAGACTCAAACAACCTAATGATTCAGGGCAAATTTGGTGCTTTATAATGCAAGAGTCAAGCTCATTCATGTTCTGAACATTCTTGCAAGAGCACTTAATTTCTTGAGAGGAAAACTTTGACATGAATGACAGAGTAGTTAGGATCAAGTATAGATCTCATCATCATGCTTCATTACTTTAAGGCTGGTAAGTACTGTATGAGGTTTCCAAACTCGGTTTATTTTGCACATTAGTCACAACCATGCTCTTTTCGATATGACAATTAAATAGTCCATTAGTCATTTTATAGGGTATTTATTCACCAGCCAAGAGGAAATTGTTATTCTGCTCTGAGATGAGCTGGGTAATTCCTGACAG
This sequence comes from Illadopsis cleaveri, assembly GCA_013399915.1. Taxonomy (NCBI): domain Eukaryota; kingdom Metazoa; phylum Chordata; class Aves; order Passeriformes; family Timaliidae; genus Illadopsis; species Illadopsis cleaveri. The sequence goes on along the minus strand of VXBB01003804.1, from coordinate 113,118 downwards.
ATAAAATCAGAAACCTTTTTCACAAATGTGCGCATATCCAGATGCCCACCTTCAATTAATTCCAGCAGCATGGTTTATTACCCTGTCCTTATAGACTGCTTAAGTACCTGCACAGTAAAGTTCCTTTCAGCTCAGTAGCAAATTAGTTGCTGGATAACAGAACTTGTGTCTCAGGAAAGGCAGTACAATGTCTAAGGTCAATTAAGTTTAGTCTTGGCATAGTTTACAGATTTACTTTTTATGTCACCTAAAACAACACCAATTCACAAAATCAATTCTGATATCTTTAAAGTATTTTTTGAAAAATGCCTGGCATCCTTGAAGAGAGGTAAAATATTCAAGGTCCTCAAATTTTTGTCTTCTTTGCTCAAGGCAAGCCCAGCTGTCTATTTGCAAGGTCACAGCTAGCAGATCACAACAATTTAAGCTAAAAATTCTGTTGGGATCTGAGGCATTTCTCTTACGAGGAGTGATTGCAGGAGCTGAGCCTCTTTAATCTGGAGAAGAGAAGAATGAGAGGGGATCCCATCATTGAATATAAATATCTCAAAGACATTTGTCAAGAGTATGGTATCAGACTCTTTCCAGTGGTTCCTAGTGACAGGATGAGGAACAATGGCCATAAAGTAAAACACAAGAAATTCCACCCCAACATAAGGAAAAACTTATTTACATTGAGGGTGGCAGAGCATTGGAACAGGCTGTTCAAGGAGGTCACGGAGTCTCCCTTTCTGGAGATACACAAAACCAACCTGGACACATTGCTGTGTAATCTGCTCAAGGTGACCCTGCCCTGGCATTGGGATTGGACTAGGTTATCCCTAGAACTCCCTTCCAGTCCTAACTGATCTATGATTCTGCGATTTAATATGAAGTATACATCCGTGAAGTGTCCATACAGGCAGACTGTAAATATGACTGAGGAAGACGGTGTTCCAACCTGACAGCACAAAATAACAAGTGCAGTGCCTCCTATAGATACTTCTTTTGTGTGGAAAACCTGTACCTTACTCCATGACATTAGTGTAATATCAAACATGCTAAGTCACATGTTTCAATTGTGACTAATGTGTCAGTTTAAACAGTGCTGATCTGAGAGGAAGGGAATGAGGAAAAATAAAGGGGGGCTGTTGAAAGATGACCACAAAAACTTTACAAATAAAAAATATTCTAGTAACTTGAATCTTATGTGATGCAAGGAGGACAGATAAAATAATCCCTTATGATGGTTGATCTTGGCTGGCTGCTAGATGCTTCCCCAGCTGCTCTCTCACTCCCACTCCTCAACAAGACAAAGGGAGAAAATGATATGGAAAATCTCATGGGTCATGATAAAGACAAGGGCACTTATCAAGTACTGTCATGGGCAAAACAGACTTAATACAAGGAAAATTAGTTTGAGATATTGCCAAGTAAAATAGAGTAGGATGATGAGAAAAGAATGACTAAAGCTAAAACACCTTCCTATCCATAACCTTTTTCTTCACAAGTTCAACTTCACTCTTCCATCCCTGATTCCTCTAATTATTTTCCTGAGAGAACTGGAGCAGAGAGATGGGGAAGGAAGGCTTGAGGTCAGTACATAACAACTCTTCTCTGCCATTCCTCCCTCCTAACCCTTTTTGGAAAAATCCAAGGAGATGGGCTGGTTATTGACTGCAGCTAATGTGATATGTTGATGTATGCAATGGAGATGGTTAAAAAGTGGGGAAGGCTATTTTACTTGGAGATGAGTTGTTTGTGCTTTGTTTACCTAGGACAATTATTTATTTAAAGTTCAGAGAAATACTGGAAGAAATACACTTCTCAACAATGGAAACACTTTTGTTGAGTCTTTAAAGGCTGGTCAAGCTTTGGAACAGGCTGCCCGTAGAAGTGGTTGAGTCACCATCTCTAAATGTATTTAAAAGGTGCAAACATGGCACGTAAGGACATGGTTTAGTTTAAGACTTGGCAGTACTGGATTAATGGTTGGACTTGATTATCTTAGAGGCCTTTTCCAACATAAATGTGTATATGATTGTATGATTAAGAAAGCAGAATAATGTATCTCATCTTAGGCAGGATTCAAAGGTGTTTCTGGTTGTTTTAAACAGGTTATGCCCGTGATACTATTTAATTGGTAGAACTTCCAAAATGAAATTTAGAATGCGTTTGATAGCAGGATCCAACCTCTATTTTTCCCAGTTGTGAATACAGATATCATATGATCATGTTTGTGAGGTCTCTAGATTCTAATTAAGCCCTTTCTTACTTCTTGGTCTGAACCTGACACAGAAACCTCATCATATGAACATTTTCTTATGCTTCTTGGCTGTAGAATAGACACATCACCACCCCCTATGACAGAAGATACCTTAATCTGATTTTGATATGCTGGCTGGCTGAATTTCTGCCTAGTCACCAGAGGGAGAGTTCAAAAAGTCAGTCCAGTCACTCCTGGAACTGGTGGCAGCCAGTACCATTGTATGGAATCCATGAAAACTGCTATGCTACAGAAGAACTTTAAGAGGACCCTGTAATCCCTTCTGCTTGAAGAGTGCTGCAAATGGCAGAAACATGCAGGAAAGTAAAGAAGTTTTGATAATTCAAGATACTGATTTCAGCCCTCCAGCAAAGCTAAGACAGCAGGTGGTTTAAAATAACACACTATACCAGACAGATGCAATATCCCTGAGAACATACAATCCACCAATACACTTATATTAGTGAAACCCAGAAGAATAAATCACACCACTAAACCAAAATTATGAATATATGATTTGTACTTAATGTTAATTTAGTGAATTGGGCCCTTTTAAACATGCACATTTCATTTGTCTGACTCATTAACCCTAAACTATATTTTGAAAATATAATCTCTTAATAAGTTTAAATATCAGCCATGCCTTATTAGAAGGATGCTCAGTTTCTGAATTACCAGCCCTCTCTTCTTCAAGGTAATAGCAATACTTAGTTGAATTTTTGCTTTGAAATGATCTACAGTACTTCATATTCATGTTGTGAGAAAATTAGTATATAATTCCACTAACAGTCACAGGAATTAATCCTCAAAATTTCATCTTACTGACATTAAATTCTATCCTCATGAGTCCGCTGTGTTCATTGCTGGATTTCATAGATAATTATTCTGGATCTACTTTCATGACCTACCGAGTTCCATTCCGTTAACATTTTGTTGGTTTTTTTTTTCCTTAGACTGTCTGAGTCTCTCCCCATATTTGCTGCTCCTTGTGTCCTTCTGTCAATCGTCATTTCATATTTTGCATGAGCTGTATGCACAAGCTGGTGATCAGCTCCTGCATTCAGGAGCTTCACATTACTGCTTTGTCATTGTAGATTAAAGGGCAACATTTGAGAACAGAAACTATAAACAAAGTCATGAGGGAGGTCTGCCAAATTGATAACGATGTTTCAGCAATGATGCCTATATCCAAAACCTTTAACAAAATATCAAGTGTAAGCTCTTTAATTTCATCAATACACCAGTGAAAACACTGATGAACCCACCACAGCTTGTCCTACATCTAAGTCTGTTTGCTTGAATCAGATGGAGAGTTGGGTTCCCTGAAGTCTGGTCATGGCCATGTTGTAGAATTGCTGCGTTATTTTTGTCTTCATCCCTTAGGGACCATCAGAGCAACCATTACGTTAAGCAGCACTTCATTCTTGGGCTAGTCTCTTTAATTATATTAGCTGATTATAGAGTTGAACAAAAATGGCAGTACTGAAGACGAATGGATTTTCCAGCACGGTTCATTAAAATGCAGTTCATTCAAATACCTTGCAAGGATGTCAAATAGGTGAAAATATGTAATATAGGCAAATCAAAACTGATTATAAAAGCTGCTGAAGAAATCAGAGTAAGATAAAAGTTGACATGAAAGGTTAATTTAAACAGTGAGATTGCTTTATGTCCATTGGTTTAAAATTGTTGTGTGAGTCCACTGTACTAGAATAATCTAATAACTGGTTTTTAGCTTGTTGCAGCCTGGCCTCTAGTTTGTGCAGACATTGTGAAAATTGCTTCCAGGTAGATTGGATACCAATCAAAATACCTCTTTATCTCAGCTTAGGATGGAGCACAAAGCCATTGCATAAACTGTCTAAAAATGGTGCCTATAAACCATGATGATATCAAGGGCATACAGCCACACTGAACAGAACCACAGAGACTGGACCTTGGGATGGCAACACAGTCACTGAAAAGTATCTCCTTCTTTACTTACAGATGAACCTTAGTGGGCAGAAGGCACAGTCCTTCATGAGGTGAGCACAGAGGGCACAGCTCCTGAGAGTCACACTGCACTACTTGGAAAGCATCTTCTACCTGAGGAGCTACTTGAGGAACTGAGGTCTTCCAATCCTGACAGAACTTAGAGCACTGTTGCAGTGGATTTTTGGTTTTCTCTGTTTAATGCTTCATTTATTTATAAGTTTTTTATGTAATGGTTTGTTCCATGTACCCACCCCCCATTCACTCACCTTTTGGTTTATCCCAAGCTGTTTGCCCTGCACTTGCTGCTGTCAATCCTTTGTTTTATCTCAACACCTGTTACATGTCTGGACACCTGTTACATGTCAATCATATTTTAATGACCCCCTGGTCCTGTCTGTCACTCTGGGGCCTCTCCCTGAGTCTAGAAGGTTCCAGAGAGGGCATCAAGTGATTGGACAGGATCCAGGCCTCCCGCTCCTATTTTTTCCTGGTTTGCTATTACGAATGTCTATTATGTAATGAGCCAAGCCCTGAGTTCTCCTCATTGGCTGTAGCTGAACCCATCCCTGTGTTCCACACCCCTATAAAACCTGTTCCCCTCAGGTGCTCTTGGTCTCCATGAGGCTGGAGCCCTAAGGTGAATAAACTCAGCTGGTCTCCCCCTCTTGGAGTCCTGCCTTTCTTCTCCCTGCCTTTGCTGTGCCTAGTTCCTGGTCAGCCAAGAACCTCCGTGTTGTACAGTGGTGCCCAGGGCTGCCGCAGCTGTGCGACACGGGGCACCGCCACAGAGCACTATCAGGGTACTGACATGGGCAAACTTATCAATATTTCATCTCACTAGCATAAATGTTGTTTAGTTATTTCCATACAGATTTAATCTTTGACTGTACTGTGGACATACCCTTATTGATTGGGTATGTGACAGTAGTAGCAGAAGTTTTACATTTGTAAAGTTCGTCGCACAATCCCACTACTGTAGAAATTTTTGTTATGGGAATTGTGGGTTTTTTGGCATTTTGTTTTGTTTTGTTTTTTTTTTCTCCACTTCAAGCTTTATTGATATTTTGATGGGTTTTTCTTTAAGAAAATTGTCTCATTGTGTGGCTTTGTTAGAATATTAGCTTAGGTAGAAGATGTGGAATGGGTGTTAGATATTAACTTCCCAGAATTTTACATTGCTGTGATGGACAGAGTCCAGGGAATATTCTGTTTTAAGCAATTTACTTGGTTTGAGGCAAGAAACTATGCTTTATTGTATTACTAGCAATGTTATTACTAGGTTGGACCCACATTGCCTTGACTATAATTAGTATCCATGTGATACTAATTATAAGTAACAAGTCTATAATTACTGGCATCATTAACATTGAGCCAATAGTTTAAAGTATACAATAACACTAATACAGCTGATAGAATATGGAATTTGCTGTTTCAGAATACAAACATAGTAACAGATGTATAATCCAAAGAATTTAGTCTAACTAGTTAAGAAAAAATGTTATCCTTATATGCTGTGACACATTTCTACTTTAAATACTAGGGCTGCAGAAAAAAATCATATTCCTTAAGTACACAATCTAAGACAAGTACTTTCTTAAATGTGTGACTATAATGAAACCCGTATTCCTTTGAATTCAGTAGCAACTCCTCCCCACCCCAGATTTCAGTGGGTTCAGAATTTGGTTCATATATTGTTTTCCCATTCCTTTAAAAAACTATCAAATCCAGAAGTCCTTCTAAAATTCAAAGTTTATATTTGTTCCCTCTCCACTCTCCTCTATAGTGTCACCATTTAAGTATTGCTGTGTGGTACAGAATGAATGTCAAGTAGTCCCCATTTATAAGGGGTATAGATTTGAAGTGCTAATATACTAGCTATTGACATTTCTAAAGAATACTGCTGATTGATATTCTGCAGCCCAGAAGCATCTTTTAAACACTAGAGCAAAGAGTATACATCAACAGTAGCAGTGCTCAAACATAACATTCTGACAGCATGGGATAACAGAGACTGTTTCTCCTTCAAGTCATGGAAAATTCAGTTTTGAACCTAAGGGTATATGAGACTTCTGAAGAGTTACTTTCTTAATTTCACTCACACTGTCTTTTTTGCTACCTGCAGGCAAATGTAATCAGCACCTTACAATTTCTACTGCAGTTATATGGACTCCTAGCATCCTGTATTTGCTAATCTATTGATACTTTCCTTAAATACTCTCTGAATAACTCTTTTGTCAACCCCGTCCTTAAAGACACACGAAATCTAAACAAATAATCAAATCCAACCAGCAGAGCTATGGATAATAACAAAGGGAATGCAGCTGACTCCAACTAGTTTATTTTTCTTCTTTCTGCTAGACTGAGAAGACTGTCATTGCTCCACACCTCCTAACCATAGGACACATATCTGAGAATTGCAGACAAGATTATTGTAATAATTTCTTCCTAATCCTGTTTCTTTTGTTCCTGTGATGAACTGCCTGGATGCAGCACCTGCCATCACAGACAACCATGTCATATAATCCTTTTCATAAACTTAATCAAGTCATTTAAAAAATACTTACGCCTCTTGATCTTGCTATTGCTATTTTGCTGAAAACCATCACAGATCTTTTTGTTAGAATTTATCTTATATTTCTGATCCTTGTTTGGTTCAAAGCCATTTTTTACACATTTGATCTCTTGCCCAACATTGTATACTGGTAAATAAGATGAAATGATAAGCATGAAGTAGGAAAATAAGCTCATTTAATTAAGAGCAGTCACAGCCATTCTATTCATACTGTGTCATACTAAAGCCAGCTCCTTGAAAACTTGCTGGGTTGTGTGTCCTCTCTGTTTGTGGGGCCCTGAGATTTGCCTGCATATATATCTCTGTCCCACATGGATTTTTAAAGTGTAACCTGTAGAAATACACATAGGACAAGAATCATACACATTATATACTAAATCAGCTTAGTGGCTTCTGCAATAGAAATATTTCTTCTTATTCTAAAGGAACAACTACACTTAGATTTTCTGGAATCATATCTTATATTTTCATTTTTGTATAACCATAGTATGAGGAACTCATATATATATTCTTACATTTTCATTTTTGTATAACCATAGTATGAGGAACTCATATATATATTCTTACATTTTCATTTTTGTATAACCATAGTATGAGGAATTCATATATATATTAATTGAGAATAACTATCTTTTAATAGAATAATTGTTCCCTAGTTTTTAAGTACATTATGTTTAGTTTATATAGTTGAATTTGATCTTTTTTCTATTATTCACCTCTTTGAGGTTCTCTGTTCACAACATCACTCTGAGTTGATGCTTACGTTCAGTAAAACCTGTTGCAATCTTATTTTAAGATTGTCTCTGCAATCTTATTTTTCTGTCTACCTTATAAGATTCACCTATCCCTCTCCTTGTGTAAAGGTAACTTTTTATTCATCATCATGTGGAAGACTTTATGGAAATTCTAACAGATAAGATGACTGTGAAACAGTCCATCCTCTCTAAGAAAGATGCAAGGTCAATCTAATACTATTTTGCTAATGTGTATCATACACATGTCAAGGATTTTTCATTTGATTCAACTCCTCTAATAATTATTTCCTTTAAGATTTATTTTAATCGAATAGCCAAGGTCATTCTGAAAGTCCTGTAGCTGCCTAAGTCATTTTCTTTCCTTTCCATTCAAGCAATATGACTATTGAATCCGAATATTTTTTTTTCTTAAAGCCTTTATTTGTTCCATATTGGCTTGTCAAAAA
>VXBB01003804.1:90223-105087 GCA_013399915.1 Illadopsis cleaveri | reverse complement strand
AAAAAAAAAAAAAAAGGGTTAAAGCTCATTTGTTCGTCTACTTTGTCTGTTTATAAAGTTGTTTTATATTTTTCCCATCTTAGCTACACTACCAGCACCCACTGTTTTATTAAAGTTTTCACAAAGAACTGCATTAGTTTTGATGACCAAGAATATTCAGATAACACTCTTTCTAGCACTTTTTTTGTCAGCTATATACAGTGGAGAAATAATTACCAATATTGTTGGAATTTCTAGTAGCATTAATCTCTCTGGTAAAATACAGAAGTCTGTATTTATCTTCCACCCTTGAATCTTGTGAAGAACTCTCAGAAGACCAACAAAATAAAACTGCTTCTCTAATATTTTCCCAGAGTAGCTTTGATAAAAATAAGTTTCTTTTTTGCTCCATGCTGTCTGATTTTATTTCTTTACAATTTATCATATCATTAACCAACAATACAATCCTACCTTCCCAGCTTCATTATTCATTCCTGAGTATCACATAGCTTTAAATAAGGGTTTTGAAGTCATGTTATTAGATACTGTAGTCGTCAGTAAAAGCACATAAATCAATGTAAGGAACATAAAGAATGGAAACTTAGTGGTCAGAACTGGTCAAAATTAATAAAATTATAAAGGAGTTGTAAGAAACTAGACCATAGGGATGGGCAGGTAAGCATAGTCACAGGAAAATAACAATTCAATAAATAAAAAAGTGATGGTCATAAAAGGATTGCTCAAGTATAGCCTATGCAATCCATTAAGAAGAACTAATTCAAAAATTATTTCTGTATTGATATGCAGCAGTAATTTTACAGTTGTAACTGTTTGTTGCTCACAGACTTTTCCTTAAATCTACCCTCAAATATTTTCTAGCCTGGAGTTCATAAAAAGAAGTAAATAAATTAATGGAATTTACCTGACAATACAACAGGTTCTTCATCATAATTTAGGCAAGAATTTTTTTTTTTTTAAACCACCAAATCATATTTTAATTCAGAACTACCAGGATTAAAGCAGGAATCACTTGATCAAATGCATTTGTTTCTGTGATGCTTAGACTAATTACACTAACAACCCACTGAATATCTACAGCACCAGTGTCCCCCAGGGCCTTGGATGGCTCTTCAGACACTTAGCATCATTTCAGACCACAAATACAGCCCAGACACACATAATTTCCAAAACAGATGTTATAAACATTGCATCATCTAATTGCTTAACACCAATTATTTAACCCTCAGTCTGGGTTTCCGTAACTCAACTCAGAGCCTGCATTTCCAGGTTCAGCTCCTTAATTCTGTTTCTGCCTGCTCTCAACAAGGGCATTTCTGCCTTGCTTCTCCTGTACATGCCTCTACCGGCCTGGCATCTCAGGTGGCCTCCTGAACTAATGAGGAAGGGCAGGGGACAATCTTACTCCAGCTAATTTCACCTAGGTTCTGGACTAGGATTATTTTTAAGAATAACTGCTGCTTTATCCATTATGCTACCAAAAACAAAGTGTTCATTACAAGTCACCAAGTATTTTCCATCCTCTAGCTAACTTACTGGATGCTCAGAATCATACCTGGTCTAAACCAACAGCCTAGTAATAATTTGCAGGGTTTTGTTGACTGTACAATCTATGATTTAAACACTGAACACACTGTCTCCACCTGCTTTATGGAGGTACTCAACATTCTTGCTAAAAACTAACCCACCATAGGTTATCCACTCTCCTTAGGATGCAAGAAAAATGGACAGCATCTTAATTTTATGCTCGTCATAATTCTTAGAATAATCCCCAAATACTCAAAAGACACTGTTTTGGGAAAAATACCATAAAACCTATATAGCACTACTTTAAACATAAAGTTCATGTAACTCTAAAGCTAATAATTCTATAGCTATATAAATAACTTGTACATTAATAAAATACTAGTTTAAATATAGGAAAATAATTTAAATACAGGAAGATACTGGAGTTTTCCTTTTCACACAAAAAATTCAAGATTGCATAGAACATTTCTACAATCTTAGAACTGGAGTAATGCTTGAAATTAGTTAATTGAAGCTTCACTTATTTACTGAAATAATCTGTGCATGGTATTAAAATATTACTTTTAAAAGATAATAAAAAACTTTGCAACTATGCCTATTTTAAATTTTCATATTCTTTTCAGTTGAAATTTTCAGTTGAGGTAGGCCTTATTCTGGGTCTCAGCCACCTGTGACTCCTGGAAACTTATTTACGTATTTTGTGGCCAAACTCCTTGGTTATTTGCCTTGCTGTACTTGCTGTTTAACTAGATATTCCAATAAAGCCACAGAGGAATCTTGTATAAAATAATATTATACAATGCTGTAGATCTATAGTCTAAATCCTTTACATGCAAAGAAAGGGCAGTAGTGACATTGAGGCTGAAAAGCAGGTGCATCAAACTTATTATCACAAACTAGATTATTAACATGTGAGTTGGTGTGAATAGTAGGCAGTGCACAGTAGTGATGTCCCTGGACATCAAAGGGAAAATAAGATAGAGGAATAGAGATAGTATGAGGATAAAATAATATTTCTTACGTGGAAGAAATAAACTGAATCTTTCTTTCTCTCCTTCCTAAGCAAAATCCCAGTTTTTAAAAGCCAACAGAGGCTTCCTCTATTTGTTCAAGGACATACAAATATGGCTCTTAGTTTGCCCATGAAGTGCTCAGCTAGGGTCATTATCTGAATTTGTACAGAGTNTCGACTTTTGGGAGAGGCCTCAAAGTGATAGACAAGACCCAGGGGCTGTATCACTTATGATTGACACATAACTAGGGTTGGGGTAAAACCAAGAAGGGTTAAATATGGGTGACATGGGGCAAACCATTACAACTTATAAAAAACAATATAAAACAAGGAACAAATACATACATGAAACTGATAAAACCAAAACCACACCACTACATTCTTAGCCATTGCAGCTGCATTTGCAAAGTAAAAAAAAGTAATTTCAAAAAGAATGAGAAGACATAAACTTCCTCCTCCTACTTGTTAGATCAGCTACAGCTTAACTATACTATGCTAGAAAAAAATGTTTGAATGACACTTTACCCATGCAGTACCAATTGTGAACTAATAACTTCTCTGCCAGGAAGTCTGCATACATTTAGGGACACAGGAATTTTTACTCTATTAAATTAAGCATTCTCATAAATTTGAGAAGGAGCAGGCCATATGTTTGAGGAATGAAGGACTACAATGAGTAATTGAAGAAATACAATACAACTTAGTCTTATTTTATTTTTTTCATTACCTGATTAGCTTAGAGAGTAGGCTTACACTTTGGCCAGATTATATTTGTCTTTGGGTTAATTTGGAAGGTATGTAATTGCCTAGCTCGCTTGAGAGCTCAGTACTACAGTGGGAGACGAAAGTGCTTTTCCTTCAGTTTGTATTTTGCAGGAAATTATATAGTTTGTGGGGTTTGTTGGTTTTTTTTTTTCTTCACATTAATTTATATTACATTTACAGAGAACTTCAGAATGTTGGTGAATTATTTCTGTGTCAGTTGTTAACACTGATCATTTAAATAGAAGTAATTAGCTAAATTACACTAATCGTAAGCACTTCTTGTGACACTTTTCTCACATGGGGAAAAATATAGCTGAACATATAAATGAACATTTAACTGCTTTATTAGAGCAGGAAAGACACTTCAAAAAGACTGTAAAGTGAGTCTTCACATACTTATGACTGACACTATTTAGTAGGTGCTTAGTGCCATATATCCTTTTAAAGCCTCATCCTTCCAGAGTTAATAACATATTCAAAACCTATTGTAAACCCTTTTTATTGCTTAAATATTCAATGGTGCCAGAAGTACCTTTGACTTGTTCATGCAATACACTTATGAGATAACATTTGAGTCACATTTAAATCTACACTCTAACCATAAAAAAAGAGGAAAAGCATCTTAGTTTTGTCAAGACGGTGAATCCTACAGCTGCAGCTGCTTTTAATTTTGTCAGTCTTTTTTTCCCCTTCTCATACTTGTTCTTTGCCAAAAGTTTAATTGATATTTACTATATAAATTTATATTTATTATATGAACAAAGAGCCTAGCCTAAAATGCTTTTTCATTGGAAAAAAAGCAACAATAGCCATGAACAGTAATAGCTTTACAAAACAAAGCCTCCTTTCCAAAGGGTTTTTTTTTTCTAATATTCCTATATGCCTTTCAAACCATAGCCTGCTGCTTTAAGCCCCACATTATATATACTGAATTCCTCGAAGTTCCTAAACACTGCATTTAGTATCACATGAGCATTCCTGTCCTAGCATTACTGTTCTGATAAATTATCTCTCTATCCTTCATTTCAGTAATGGCTCTACAAATGCCACCAGAGGTCTTTAGAGNTCCTCTCATGTTTCAAGGTGTTTCCTTTCCTCTGTTCTTGTTCACCACACAGGTAACATTTGCAGATATAAATGGATTCAAGTCTAATTCCAGGTGCAGTTTAATATTTGTCATTAATTTTGTATAACAGAACCATTTATTCTTAAAATTTATGGTCATTTTGTCATTCAAATTCTGGATGAAGTTAGTGTAAATCTAGAATAACTGATAAAAATTTTAATATTTCCTTTATATTTAAAATAGGAACAATAAACCTTTTATGCTAGTAAAAAAATATATGGCCAAAGAGTATTTCTAAGTAGCCTGGCAAAACTATTTTAATTTCCATTATTTAAATGTGTTTTTTTGGCATTTCTGGGTCAGGTACTTTATATTATTAATCCTCTGAAATGCTTCTGCAACCTTTTCTCCCTGCATGGTTTATTTCATTCTTCAGGTTAGCTCACAAGTTTTTGGCACCTTTTTCAGATTATCTTTATTCATTACTTTATCAAAATAATTATTTTTAAAATTTAATTGAAATTTAATTAATAATTTATTTACATTGTAGCATGCTCACTTCTAGTATAGGTGAATTCATAGATTTCTCATGGTAACCAATAAAGGTATATTTATCCTCCTTCAGGTCTTCCTACTTAGTGACTAAATTCATCACTGTCTGCATCTTTTTTCTTCTCCTGAACATTATCTTGTGCCAGTGTAACATTATTCCAGCTAATAGCTGGCTGTACCTTCACACATCTCCAATAAAAGTGCTTCTAATGTGCACTTTATTTGCTTAGCCTTGACAAAATTCCAAGCTCCTTTCCCTCTGTGTTTCCACAAACTCCTGTATATGACAGTAGATCACTGTTATGCTTTAAGGAGATTTCTTCTTGAAGATCAGAAAGCTGCCATGGGCTGTCATGCCCTTAAGAATGAAATCCCTGTGAGGACAAGACCACTCAGGGGAAGCTGCTGGCCAGTTCCCAAGTCTGCTGCCCTGAAGGGTCTTTTTTCTGCTACTTACCTTTTCTGTTTACCTCAGAATTTAAAATTTTACAGTGACACTTTTGCACCAGCAAAGGCTGTCATCTAAAAATCCATGACCGCTTTTCTTTTGCATGGACAGTAGATGCAGCACTTTCTCTAGTTTGGCCATCCAAACCTTGCATCAAAAATTAATCCTGGCAGACTCCAGAAATCTGATCCTTTCCAAGTCTTCCTTTCAGCAAATGTCAGGTAAAGTCCTCCATGAGATCCAGGACATGTTATTGTGAGACTATTTTAAAGGAGGCTTTGTCCCCTTGTTTTCAAGTGGCAATCTGATGCAAATGTTCACAGTCTTTACCCCCTTTTGGCCTCCACTCTGATCACATTACAAGCTCCCAAATTATCTGTTGCCCACTCCATAGCAGGGTTCTCTACATTTATGAAGGGTTGACTCTGGCCAGCAGGTAAGTCCTCACTCACTCACTCACTCACTCACTCACTCACTCACTCACTCACACACTCACCAGGATAGGAGGGAGGATCAGAAGGGTAAAAACAAGAAAAACCGGTGGGTTGAGATAAAAGGCAAAGCTGCATATGCAAGAAAAATGTAATAAGGAATTCATTCACTACTTCCTATTGGTAGATAGATGTCCAGCTATTTCCCAGTTGGGAAGACCAACAACATAACCATAAATGTCTCACTTTCCTTCTCCATTCCTTGAGCTTTTACTGCTGAGCATGACAACATATATTATGGAATACCCTTTTACACAGTTCAGGTCATTTTTGATGGCTGTATCTGCATCAAAATTCTCATACATTCCCAGTCTACCCACTGGGGAAGAGTGGGGAAAAGCCTCGGTGCTGTGAAAACTGCTGTTTAGAAACAAGTAAAACATTGGCAGGTCATCAAAATTTCTAGTCACAAATCTAATATATAGCACTAGATTTTGAAACATTGCAAAAATCTATATTTCTTTGTGTGATTTTAGAAGAGTTATGGGAAAAAAAAATGTAGACAATAATACAAAAAATACATAGATGAGGCAGCCTTTTCAAAGTGGAGGGTGGCATGAATGATAAAAGGAAAGAATTTTCATGGTTGAAGTATGGGCAGAGTGGAACAAGGATTCCTTTCTATGGCTGAAAGGGGACTAAGAGGTGTGGAAAAAAGACACTAAGCTAGGAAGAATAAGGGTTAACTGATTCCAGAAGACATATCAGTGAATGTATCCAGTAGAAGTTTTAACTTACGCCCAGCGTAAAATATCAATTTAAAAAAAAAAAAATATGTTTGCAACAACATTCTGAGTGAACAAGCATGGAGAAAGTTTTATCTGCTACGGCTGTAGGAAACATTGTAAAAAACCAAGATGCAATCAGAAGGAACACTATGAACAAAAACTTTAGTTACGTATGTGAAGACAAAAAAAAAAAATCTTTGGTGAAGTAATATTACCTTTCCCATCCCTATCAAATATACTGGAACTGAAAACCAGTGTTTGAGGTGAAACGACGACAGCCTGGAGTGAGAGATAGCAATATTCTTAAGAGATGTGTAGATGTTACATTATCACTAGGTAACTCTTTGGCTGTAGGATAGAAAGGCTATAATTCATGCACATAAAGTATTTTTAATCACTGTGTGTATTATTATTATTATTATGTATTTTATTGATGTCTGACAATCATATGATTTGTAGCATTTTAAGATATAGTGTAAAACTTACAAAAACCTTGGTGGAGTAAATACATAAAATAGCCATGTTTTTAGTGTGTAAGAATGTGATTTTGTAATTTCAACTTTTAATTATTTTCAAGAAACATTTCACCAAAATGTTTATAACCAAGTATATTTTAAAATATTTTTCATTATTTCTAAATTTTAGCATCCGGGATGATTTTTGGGCCAAACATTATGTAGCAGCCTGCAAACTATTTTTGAGTCACATTTTATTACTACAGTCTTAAAAATTAGCACAGCTGTCCTTCAAGTGAAGTCGGTACCTAGTCCTGGGTTCTTCCAAGAAAAGTATTTTTTCAGCTTTGAAATTTTTACTATTATAACTCATGAATAGTAAATAATATTTTCATCATTGTAAAACCTGGGAAATGACAGTGCTTCAAAAGGTTTTACACAAAAATAGCTACCTATCCATTGGAGATAGTTGCAAGGGATTACTCCTTTCCATACAATATGATCAACTTCCAATGTCTTGCACAGTAGAGTGTTTATTTGATTTTTTGTAACTATGATCGTTGCGATAATGAGGAGAGCAGGAGTTCCAGGATGACTTCTACCTTTTATGTATATATGGGCTTCTATGGAAACCCATCCATCAGCAGTCAAGACTTTTGACTCTTCCACCCCAGCAATCAACAAACTCTGAATAAGAGATAACAAACCCCCATAGAGTACTACATGGAATAGAAAGACTTAATAACATCTCTGTAGACTCTTAAAACCATGGCTATGTGAGCAGTGATTTAGAAGCAACCTATCTAAAAAACCCATAAAATATCCAAGGAAAATCCAAACTATCAGCTTCCCAGAAGTCAGGGAGCCAGTAAGTATCAGACCTTTGTGAAAAGGGACCTGCATTTATCTGCAGAAATGTAATTTGAAATGCTTGTTTTGGTGTGCTTTATCACATTGATGGCATTTTCAGTAACATTACTGTGTTTATGATCCCTCATGTGACAAGACGCAGAATAACGAAGGAAGATGAGGTCTTGGCAGCCTAATTCAGAATGTCTGGAGAGTATGGAAACAGCATAAAGCCTCTGTTCTAAAGATGATGGTTATTTCTGCATTCACAGGCATGGATTTGAATTTAGCTAACTGGGCAAATATGTTGTGTGCAGATTCTGTATTTTTTTTTTTTCAATTTAATTTGGGCAGCATTCAGGTGTTGTTACATTTAAAGAAAGCCTATACAATATGATTATGTGTACACAATTTTTACCAGTGTGTTGGTGAATAGTGTATAGCAACTTCCAGCAGCTCCAGAGGCCCCAGCCCATAGAGAAATGTAACAGTAATTCTCACTGAATGAAATTCAGCATTTATAGACCCTAAAGAACATCCCCTTAATATATTTAATGTAAGTCAGTGGAGTTTTGGGGTGGATTTTTAATGGTTTTTAAGTTGAAGACTTGTTGTAATATGCTAATACTGGAACATAATGACAAATAATGCCTGTAGCAGCTGCTTTGCTCAGCAGTTGTTCTGAGCTATGGAGATTATTCTGACACCTAATTTCCACACCCTAGCAAAATGGTTAGGTGTGTATTTGACAATCAGCATCTGCTCAAGTCCTGCTGATTTAACTTGAAAGATTTCTCTATGAAAGCTGTAACAAGGATATTTTCTGCTTAAGTAACAGTACGAACAGAAACATTTTGTTTGCCCACATCTCTGAGTACAGACCAATGGTTTTGAAAGTTTCATGCAGGAAACTGTGAGCCATATCTTGGCTGCTCCTGACACCTAGGCTACCTAGATTAAAGCTAAAGTGATTTTGCCTATACAAGCTAAAAGACTTTTATTTAGATTAATTCAAAGGAGAACTAAGTAGGAAAAAGTCCTTTACTAAGTAGGGACTGATAAAATAACAGACTTCAGAATTAGAGAAATGACACAGACTTTTCCAGGAGACTGCAAGACAGGTGATTATTTGAATTTTGTGAAAAACGCCTTATCCTTCTATTTGCACCACCACGATTTTAACATTGTACATTGGTTTTGATAAAGAGGTGATAAACAGAAAATTTGTCTTATGGGTGCCACCATCAGGCCTAGCTAGACCACTGCTGATGCCAATGATGGGAGGCATGCAAGCAAGGGTAACTCTTGTCCAATCTTGACCCTCTTGATTCTGTCTCTATTTTGTTTGTTGCACATCTGTGGGGCTGTATAGTAAACTCTGGGGAAGGTTTTACTGCTGCTAATATCTATACTACACTCAGAAATCTATGTTCTCAGAATAGCTTGGTAACATAATTTGCAATGTTAATTCTAGGAGGAAGGTAGGCAACATTTAAAAAGTTTAATATACAACTGCTGAGCTGTTGTATGCCTTGTAACTACAGCCTCTTCTGTCAGATCTACACTACTTTGTACTAGAAATTCAACACATGGCATTTTATCAAGTTGGACTTCACTTTGTCCAGCAGTGACTATGACAGACTGCTCTGCTCCCAACAGTACTTGTAATAGATTATATTTCAGGAGTCCTCTTGATTAAATCCTGGTATTCTCATATGTGATACTATCTCCCATGATATTCTCATAGGCAAGCTCCAGAAGTGTGAGCTGGACAAGTGGATGGTGAAGTGGATTGAGAACTGGCTGAATGATAAAGCTCAGAGAGTTGCGATCAATGGAAGAGTCTGGTTGGAGAATTGTGACTAGCAGGGTTGCCTAGGGTTCAGTACTGGGCAAAGTGTTGTTTAACTTGTTCATCAGTGCTTGGATGAAGTGGCAGAGGCTTCCTCAGCAAGTTCACTGATGGCACAAAGCTGGGAGGAGTGGTCAATACCCCAGAGAGCTGTGCAGCCCTTCAGAAGGACAGATTGGAGAGATGGGCAAAGAACTGTCTGTAACTCAACAAAGGCAAATGCAGGGTCCTGCCCCTGGAGAGGAATAACCACACCAGGACAGGCTGGGGCCTGACCTGCTGTAGAGCAGCTCTGCAGAGAAGGATCTGGGTGTCCTGCTGGACAACAAGCTGTCCGCGAGTCAGCAGTGTGTCCTTGTGGCCAAGAAGATCAAATGTATGCTGGGGTGCATTAGGAAGAGCATTGTTGCCAGCACGTCAAGGAGGTGATCCTGCCCCTCTGCTCAGCCCTGGTAAGGCCACATTTGGGGTGCAGTGTCCAGTTCCAGGCTCCTCAGTGAATGAGAGACAGGGAGTTCCTGCAGAGCATCCAGCAAAGGACTATGAAAATAATTAGAGAACTGGAACATTTCTCTGACAAGGAAAAGCTGACAGAATACAGCCTGTTCAGCCTTGAGAAGGGAAAACTGAGAGGGAACTTCATCAATGCCTGTAAGTATCTGAAGGGAGGGTGTCAAGAGGATGGATTCAAGCTCTTCTCAGTGATACCAAGCAACAGGACATGACGCAACAGGCACTAACTGGAACATGGGGAATTCCACCTGAACACGAGGAAGAACTTCTTTGCATTATGGGTGACAGCACTGTGGTACCCAGAGAGATTGTGGAATCTTCTCAAAGAAGAGATCATCTCGAAGAGATCATCTCAAAGAGATGCTCGAAAGCCATGTGGATACAACCCTGATTAACACTCTAGGACACCCTGCTCATGCAGAGAGGCTGGACTGGGTGACTTCTAGTTGTCCCCTCCAACCTTACCCATTCTGTCATTCTGTGGTCTCTGAATAGCAAATAGCCAGCAAAGGCCATGCAGACCCAGCCTCAATTGCCAGTATTGGAAATTAACAAGGGCAGTACATACTTTGTTGTCAAAGGAGCACCTTTTTCTTGCAGTAGGATTTTCAAAGTTACACTGAATATATATGGCTTTATGAAACATCTTAAAAAAGGCAAAAGATCATCTCCATTCAATTTAGTCAGAAACTCAATGCTCCAAAATTAATTAAATTGTTAGGTTGTGTAAGAGGGGGAAAGAAATAAGTGTGGAACAGAACACTTACCAAGAAACTTCCAATCTTAATGTTGATCCGTAGTATTACAAATTCTAGAAACACTCTCAGTGGTATAAGAAATTATGTCTGGCTAGTCTAGAAGTGATTTCAATTTTTTTTTTTTTTGTCTATTTTGTAGTAAAAATGTATGTGCTTATTCTGAATCAACCCAGTATTGTACTCTGATGCAGTAGAATAAGAAGTTCTCCAGGGATGATATGAGAAACCTTGTCATGAATGCACAATTTGCTCATTGGTATAGCCTGGTCCTTTCAGTCAGGAGCTAATTATTGCTCTTGCAATTAAATCACTTCCTCAACTTAGGTAAAATATTCAGCAGTCCATTGTATAAGGTTATAACAATTTTTCTACCAGTGTCTACAAATTGATTGTTATAGTTATTTAGCATCCACCCAAATGTGACAGTTCATAATAAAAAATTTACTCTGCAGTAAAGAGAAGAAGTTTAGAGAATGAAATTACTGACTCAAAAAATTGATCTCCAAGAAATCAAGAGGGTCAAAGTCAGATTAGTGTTTCATATTCAAGTTAAATGTCATATGTAAACACTGTTAATAAATCTCTGCATTTCATTTCAACTTGTGGTGTAAGTGATTAGGTTGACATACTTGATAGTTATTTTTAAAAGCACCACTGAAAATATTATTACTACTCTAGGGAAAAAAAAAATCGTATTGGGTTTCTTTCTTCGACTTAACTAACAGTTTTAAAAATATCAGCCAGCATATAGTTATGGGCATTATAGTATATGCTAGACTACTAAAGATCTGCCTTGCAATTATGGAGGTTTTCTAATGAATACCTTCTTAAAAATACATGTTTTGAAAAATAACTGTTTAATGTACTAAAAGTAGCTCAGTAAGTACATATTTGCATATAATAGATCAACTTTTGTCCAGAACTGATCCCTGGCATCTGATAACAGTTGGTGCTGTAAATTTACAGACATGAACCAGAATTCCATCAAGTGAAAATCGTTGGTGAATATTTAAAGGTCTGATTTGATCTCTGCACTGTATTGTCACATTGAGGAGGCAAAACTCTTTCCTGGTCAGAATAAAATCTTTACACTATAGCTATGATCATTCTTTGGGCGTATGTAATCAAAGGGATCATTACGAGCTGATAAGGTAGGTAAAACTTTTATTGTGAAGGAGAGAGTAGAACTGAGGCAATCTAATACAATTTATCCAAACAATACAATTCTCCAAATACAGGACACCTAGAAGATCTTTATATTCTGAATACAAACCTAATCAAACACAAGTGACTGCTCAATACTAGAATATTTAACTAAAGGCCATTTAGATCTGTGTAAAGGAAAAAGGAGATAATATAATTTTGTTCAACTCGAGCTACCTCACTGGTTTCCTTTCAACAACAATACTTCAAGTCTTAGCAGAGAAATTCCATCACATTTAAAAGTAAAGGATAACAATAGCACAGCTGTGCAAAGAATACACAATGGTTTTAGCTAATAACCAAATTAAAAATCAAAAATATATGACCGTTCAAATTTTTGCTAGTCCTGATACTGTAAACTACTGTCACTATAGCTGAGTAATTCTTGTCTTTGACTGGAAATTAATTACACACCATGAGCGGCAGATGGAGAACAGACCTGAAATGCTGTTCATAGAAATGGGAAAATAAAGTCAGCCAATTTAGACAATCAAAAATTAGTGATAACTGGTTAGATTTTACTAAGCAAGACCTCAAATAAATGCATAGTTCCACCTGACTTTCTCAAACTATAGCAAGTTGAAACAAAACTTGAAATCTTCCACCCCACTGAAATGTTTTGATTTTTTTAAATGTGTAGTTTTACCATAAAACTTTACTGTCCTGCTGCTAGTTCAGTTTTCATAAGGCGTGAAATACAATCAGGTTGAATAAAATATGAAAGTGATAAAAGCAAAGATGAATCATCCAGAATTGCAGAGACATCCTAAGCCAGATTTTAGTAGCAGAAAGTCTATACGTTTTCTGTATGGCTCAAGGAGGAAAATTCCTATTCCTACATCAAACCATCCTGGAGACATCACCTGGTTACTGGTTCCACTCCTGCAAGTGATGAACCATAAGATAAAACCAGACAGAAACTTTGTGGTAAACTGAGGGGGTTTTGCTAATGCCTAAGGGGGCACTGATGCAGAAAAATAGGAGGAAGCTGTTTGCAGAGACATAGGAGGCAGCCCAACAAATCATCCCTCTATGAAGACCTAGGGGTCTGGGTTCCTAGGGAAATCCTCCTGAGCCAAGAGGATCTCATGAAGCAGGAAGAGCAGTGAAGCAAGAAAATGTTCATGGCATTTATTACTCTACATATTTGACCTGTGCCAGAGGTGACATTTTGGCTGTACAAAGACTTTAAAAGAACATGGGTATCTGCTTTCTTTTCTGTATATTTTTTGTATATTCCCAGTGACCAGCTTTCTAGTGTAAGGGAAGCAAGATGAGGTATAAAACAAAACCAAAATCACTAGACTGCTCAGGCCACAAGGTCTGATTTATCTTGATGGAGAAAGAGAAAAGTAAGAGAAAGATTTTCTCCTTGTAGGATACATATTTGTCCACAGAGGATAAAACCAGTCCTGAAATATATGCAGATGCCTTTCACAAATCTGATTCAAGAGACTCAGTTTAATTAACATCCACAGTTGGAGCTTTGGCATAACAAATAGGTCACTGAGGATGCTGTCATGGATATATATCTGCACTGACATGAATCTTTGGAAATATATGTGATGGCAATCAACTAAAAGCAACATATAGTCATTACATCTACATCTCACTACAAGACATGTCTAAATGAATTTGGTATTCAAAACTGAGCCATTTTGAAAGCAGAGAATGCTCAAGAAGGAGCCAAGAGAGACAGAAGGGTGTGCTAACATGAGAAGTTGTAAAATTAGAGTTTACACTGTTCTTCAAATATAAAGTTAAATGTTAAATTGCATCCTATGAGTTTGAGGAATTAGGTAAAGGCATTACCTGGTTCATGAAGAAATTTGTCTGCTTTTGATGTCCTCATTTTAATGTGCCTGAAAGTAAATTAGACTACCAAGGAAAGGGTGTGAACATCAAATAAGAAACAAAAATATTTACAAAATTTTAATTGCTAGTCTTTTAATTGCTTCTGTTTTTTACCAGATAAGAAATTTTGGTTTTGGCAATACCAGGTGCAGATAAGTGAAAGTCACATTCAAAGATTATATTGTGATTTTGCTTTCTGGTAGATCAAAGTTCTCAGCATCTGAGAGATCAACCAGCTACAGTAAAAAGACAAAATGTGATCATGGGTCCAGAAAATTTTTGTACCCTGTATGCTTCAAGACAGTATAGAAAATTGAATTTAGGCTAAGTTGAAGATAACAGTAGAGTGAATAAATCAGCTTAACAATCCAGTCCAGTGAAAGAGATGCTGCATTTTGGATCATGTGACAAGAGGAATTCACAGGTCAGAGCGCACGGTACAGGGATGTTCTTGCAGAACAGGGCATGTGGTGGGAAACAAGAATCATGACATGGCCTGAGCTGAGGTTCTCTCTGGAGACTACATTCTCTGCTAGCTGCTACACACTGCTTCCCTTTCATGCATTACAGAAAATTTCTCAGTAGGTCGACCTTCTGTGTCTGGAATAGAAGAGGAATTGTAACTGAACTGGCAAAGCATTACCTGCAAATCTTGAAGCTCAGCAATATTGTCGGGTTTTGGGGTTTCTCTCACTCGACATTTAGGTGGTGGTTCATGGTGGGCTGGTTCGAGTGGTGCTTTCTTGCCCTCAGCCCTCTGAAGGTTTTGAGTCTGGCGCAAGAATGAAACGGAG
>VXBB01003804.1:43973-90042 GCA_013399915.1 Illadopsis cleaveri | reverse complement strand
AAAGCCTGTGTCTTCCTGGGCTCTGTGCCAGGCAACCCCCCTGCACAGACCCCCCTGGACAGAATTCAAACCCTCTTTCTTGGGTTCCAGACCCCTTTACCAAGGTCTGTGACCATCCAGGGCAGCCAGAGGAATGCCCTGGACTCCCACACAATATGAGAGAAACACAGGTACGTGAATTTGTACATAATGCTGAAGTTAGACAGATAAGTCACTGTAGGCACAGACAAAAAAATCCCAAAAATTTGTGTCTTCTGTTTTCTGAAGTAATTTTGGTAATTTACGTTCTGAACAAGTCATCCTTGGGGTGCAAGGAACTGTCCCTTCATTGCTCATTAACAATGGTGCAGGTAGAGAAAATCTACCAAAAAAATGTAAAAATACAGAAAGCAAAGGTAAATAGACAGCTAGTCTAGTTAATTTAAATTGTCTTGAAACGTGCTCCAACCAGATTTGTTCTAGTTAGAAAATATGGTATGTTTTTGCACACTGAGACTATGGTTCTGCTTAGAGCATTACTTCCAAGAAACCTTGAACATCCTTCTGGATTTCCAGTTTCTGCAAATGTGACCAAGTCACTTCCTCGTTTTGCACAATGCTGGCTCATAAAAAAGTTTTCATAGAGACTTGAAGTATCAGACCTGTACAAAACTGATTCAAAAACTAAAGAACAATTAACAATAATTCAAACAAAACTTAAAATATATTTTTAGCCTTTACATACACCTGGAACTTTATAGTTCATAGCTCCTGAATTGTGCTGACCTTTCTATAACAGAAAAGATTTTTTTTTTTTTAAATGAAAAGTATGCAGTTTAAATGGAAAATGACCATGAGGAGTTCTTAACATTTTCTTTTCCCTTTCTCTTCTGGGAAAAAGAAAATGTATCACATTCCAGCAGCAATAAAGAAGAAGGTAAATTATTTTTATAATAGTTTTTCTCTACTTGAGAAAAATAAAAAAAACCTGGTTGGTAAAGGAAGCAATGCAGAATTGTCCTCTTTTGTTATTGGTCAAATATCTAATTTTTCTCTAGGGAATATTGAGAAGAAAACTACCTAAATAAATGAAGATTTTTTTATTATTATTATTATTTTTTTTTTTTTAAGATATGGTTTGAAAGATATCTTTGAGATGAACTGAATATCTTCTCAAGCTCCCCTGATACTACTGACTAAATTAAATCCCCAGTGCCTGTCATGGGTGCTTTGTGGTCTACATTTAGGAGCTAAGTATGTTATTGAGGAGCTGAATACCAGCTTATAAGTGTCCTCAGTGTTTGTGCACAGGGACAACTGAGGATTGACATATTCTCCTCCAGGTTCCTCTCTGGATCAGTCACACTCCAGTGTAGAAACATAATTGTGTTTGCAGGCACAGGCCCTGACAAGGCATAGTAAAGATGAGGTCACGCACAGTGGCACAGACTGTAGTCCACTTGCCTTCAATGGGGACAGAAAAGCTGGTGTCTGTCTGCACCCTATTGAAACATAATCACAATGAGCTACTCCAAACTTGCTATCTAGAAATTCAGCATATATACAACACTTTATTGACAGGGACTACATAACAGATTCAGTGTACTTGCCTCACTGCTTCTCCTGCAGACATAATCCTGCAGTGTGTCTCATTAGGAGAGAAGATTTTCAGATGCTTTCTGAATGCTCTGGCTTGTAAAATAGCTCATTTTGTCCCTGTTCCTTGGTTCTGGTTCCTAGAGGCTGCTGCTCAGCTGATGCTGAAGCAAAGAAAGAGATACATCTCTGCTAACTACAGGTGTTGATATTTGTACCATTATCAGACAGTGGGACTTTGACTGATGTGAGAGGCTGGATATGGAACAGGCCACCAGCTGAAGATCAAAGTTCAAGAAGGAAAAACTCAAGGAAAAGGAATATTTTCACTTTACTTCTCCTCTGCCATTTTACAATATCACCATAAACTGAGCAGAAATTACGAATATCTGAAAATGTCGTGAGACCTGTGCTGTCCTGGACTTCTGAGTACAATGAGTACATATAATTCTTATTGAATGTTTAACTTAAGGTAAGAGTCTTTGCACATGTGCAGAATATTTGGTCATTAATGCCTTGAGTGGCTGATTGAACTGCCAGCTGCCTTTGGCCAGAATGCTGCAGAAAAATCATTTGACAATTTTTTGGAGAAACTCACCTGGTGGAAATTTCAGAGAGTCCCAGAGATTCTCCTGTCTAAACTCACTGCTAGTCAGGACATGAGAGTTTCAGTGTATGCCTCGATTACCAGCCTGGGTGGAAAATCTTCCCATCCCAGAGATCCCTCTATGCAGCCCTACATGCAGAGTTTACCATATAGGTATATAAGTTACAACCAAAATTAGAATTTCACCTGCATAGGCAAGTGTTTGCTGGAGGCTGATTACTGCCTTTCCTTAAGGAGCATTTCAATCATTCAGATGCCTTACTGGCTTACTGTGCAAGCTTCATTTTTTTAATGAAAAAAGTGTCATTTAGAAAATATGCTATTTATAATTAATTTATTTTGTCTGAAGTAAACAAAGTCCATTTGTAAATTTTTGAATCTTAAGGTGTTTGATTTTTGTTATGCCTTCTCCAGATCCTTCTGTTACAAAATAATTAGAAAGAATAAAGAAAGAGACAGAATTAATAGTATTTATAAGTAAAAGGTGCCATTTCTTATTCTGATGCTGACATTTATACATTTTAAAAAACAATAGTTATGTAGAAAAACAGTAGCTTCTGTGCCAATTTTTACTTGAATGAATTGACATACATGCCAGAGGATAGGAAACTTTATGATTTTTTTTATATGCTGCAGAATGTGTCTTGAAAATTTTGCAAAAATTATGCCATCTGGTTATCCATTTGCCCATTATCAACCATAAAGTAAAGTGGAATGAATGTAGTTTATTCAGGCTTACTAGATTCAAACTAAATCAAAAGTTCAGTTTGTTTGATCTAGTATAGTAAGATATGTCTGCTGGGATTGATTAAAGCAAAAATACTGAATATCACAATCCTAGAGTATATTTCAACATCAAAGATGTTTCACTTAGTTCTTTGAATAAATATGAAGATAACAGATAAACCCATTCTGTAATGCTAAATAATTTGGACCAAAATGCCTGTAAATTAATTCACACACATAATAATTCCAGCACACTGGAGTGTCATGGTTTGGCAGATTTAGGAATTTTTATTTGAAGTCATTAATAAAATAATGTCCATGATGGAAAAAATACTATTCAACATATTTTATATTAGTACCATAGAATTACAGCAACTGAAAGAGACTGAAAGAGAGTCTTTGTTGGAAAAAATTATAGATTAATTGCCTAGGAGATATTAATTTCTATAATGCTACTCAAAGTGAAGCAGCTATAGCATAACCATTGAAAATCTGATCCATATCTTTTTTTGACATACCAAATTGTTTTATTTCAAATGTCAAATTCATAACATTGGAATACTTTCTTCAAATGAGCAGCTTTTCAGAACTGGAACTTTCTGAAATAGTTAGGCTTTTAACAACCTAATGAATTGGTTCTCAAATTTATCTTTGGAAAGTTTATGTTAGTTAGGATGATATTCCCCTCATAAACACATAACCATCCAAAAGCTAGTATTTCAACTTGGCTAGATAAATTTAAAAAAAAGCAAAAGAAACCCCCAAAATCCACCCACAAAATAAAAATGAGAATTATTATTTTGGATGCCTTGAAAATTTTGACCTAAAATCTGATTATTTTTTGTTTCTTTATCAGAGAATCAAAAGTATAGACTATGATTGTGAAGATGTTATTTACCTTCTTTCACTATTAGCACTTCAGAGGGTATGTACAACTTGAATATCAAAGGTTAAGGGCCTAATTTCTTTTGCATTTAATTTAAAGAGAGGATAATAAATTCCAGAAACATCGTCTTTCATCCAGCTACCAGATAAGTTTCTGTAGGTTGGACTCTAGGCCATAATTCTGAAGAATCTTTGCATTATTTTTGGTTTCAACAATTAAAGTCCTCTTTTCACAGAAAGTGGGGAAAAAAAGAGAATATTTCTTTGCATCACATCTTTCTGGAAAATTGAGAAGTGTGTAAGGCTAAATATGTGCTTAGCACCTAGTGCTTATTTCTTGCATCTATTTTAGGCTTTACGTTGTGATGTCACTATGACAGTTTTGTAGAAAACGGGAACTGGTGGCTACTTACTTTACACTCAACATATCAAATAATTTTCCAGAATGCATGAACCACTACATTTGATACATGAACAGTCCATCCTCCTGTGCAGCAAAACAGTGGGGAAGAAGACAGGCCTGTCTGAACAAAGTGTTTTGACTGGAAAAGGAGAGTTTTGTGCTTTGGAAGGACAGTTATCACCATGATGAATCTTCATCTTTTTTTTTTTTGATACAAAGGAAAACACAGTGATAAAGGGAGAGGAAAAAGCTAAATTACTTAATTACTTTGACTCAGTCTTCAAGAGTAAGTTGTTGTCTGGGTACCCAGCTCCCTGAGCTGCCAATCATCCTAGAGACAAGGGAAAGGATGTGGAACAGAAGACTCACAATCCAAGGGAAAATGGTCAGCAACCTACTACACCAGTTAGACACATACAAGTCTATGGGACCAGATGGAATACACACATGGGTACTCAGAGAACTGTCAAAAGTACTCAATGAACTGGTTTCCATAATTTATCAGCAATCCTGTCTAACTGGAGAAGTCCCAGTTGACTGTAGGCTGGCAAATATTATTCCCATCTAGAAGAAGGGCTGGAGGAAAGCTTTGGGAACCTACAGGTGTTTCAGTCTGACCTTGGCTCCAGGTAATGTCATGGAGCAGATCACCTGGAGTGCTATGAGAGCAGTTCAGGCCCAGCCAGTGTGGATTTGTAAAAGGCATGTCCTGCTTGCATCCAGTTGGTAGATATTGTTGACCTGGACTTTAGTAAAGTTTTTAATAATATTTTCTCATATAGATGCTAAAGGCTTCAATGGGTGTACACTTTGCTGTGATTCTGTGTGATTCTGTGAAAACCTTGTCTGGATGACAAGGCCCAGAGAGTGGTGGTGAATGGACTGAAATCCAGCTGGTGGCCAGTTACTAGTGAGCTTCCCCAAGGCTCAGTGTTGGGGCCAGTTATGTGTAATATCTCTACAAATTAACTTAGCAAGGAGATCAAGAACATACTCAGTGATTTTGCAGTCAATACCACATTGGGCAGGAGTGTTGACCTGCTGGAAGGTATGAAGGCTCTGCAGAGGCATATGGGCAGGACAGATCTATGGACCAAGCCCAGCTGTATGAGGTTACATAAGCCCATATATATGAGGTAAACAAGGTGAAGTACCCGGTGAAGGACCTCCATTTGGGTCACAACTACCTCATGGAGTCCTACAAGCTGGGAACAGAGTGGCTGGAAAGTAGTCCAGAAGAAAAGGATCTGGGGGTGTTGTTTGACAGCTGTTTGAACATGAGCCAGAGTGTGCTCAGGTGCCCAAGAAGGCCAATGGCATCTTGGCCTGTATGAGCAATAGTGTTCCCAGCAGGAGCAGGGCAGGGATTATTCTCCTGTACTTGGCTCTTGTGAGGTACTGGAGGGTGTCCAGAGGAGAGCAACAGAGCTGGGGAAGTGTCTGGAGCACTAGTCTGATGAGCAGCACCTGAGGGAGCTGGGGTTGTTTAGCTTGGAGAAAAGGAGACTGAGGGGAGACCATATCACTCCCTACCTGAAAGGGGGTTGGTTGTATGTGGTGGTGGTGGTGGGGGAGTTGGCTTCTTTTCCCAAGAAAAAAAAAGGAAATGGCCTCAAGTTGTTCCAGGAGAGGTTTAGATTGGATAGTAAGAAAAACTTCTTCATGGAAGGAGTGGTGTGATGTTGGAATAGCCTTCCCAGGGGAGTGGTTGGGTTACCATTCCTGGAGGTATTTAAAAAATGTGAAGATGTAACACTTAGGGACTTGATTTAGTGATAAACTTGGCAGTATTAGGTTCATGGTTGGGACTCCATGATCTTAAGGGTCTTTTCAAACCTAAATTATGTGATCCTATGTGAATATTTTTGTATGCCACTACTTTCTGAAAACAGCACTTAAGATGAAAAACTGTAGAAAAATGTTCCAAGTTTTGGACAGAAATTATTTACGGAATTTGTTAGTGGTCTAGGACAGGTAAGTTTAAAAGCAGATGCCTTTTGATTATAATATTTTCCAATTTTCTATCAAATAGCATGAATGTTAGCCATTAGACATAACCACCACTGTTTTCAAATATGAGAGTATTGAAATACAATTTTAGGGAGGCACCATTAAGAGATATGGGAAATAAGGTAATTTTGCCTTACATGGGTTACATTGGAAACTAGTAAAACAGTGACCTATTACAATGGTCTTGTCTCAGTTTAAAAGGATTCCCTGCCAATAAGGGCAAGAGAACATAGTCTTACACCATGCCAGGAGCGGTTCAAGTTAGACATTAAGAGGAATTTCTTCACAGAAAGGGTGATTGGGCATTGGATTGGACTGCCCATGGAGGTGGTGGACTCACTGGCCCTGAATGTGTTTAGAGAAAGACTGGATGTGGCACTTAATGCCATGGTCCAGGTGACCTGGTGGTGTCTGGTCACAGGTCTGACACCGACCTCGATGACCTCAGAGGTCTTATCCTCAACCTAATTGACTCTGATTCTGTGAATATCCACCTAGCACTGAGCCATGCTTGTACCAACCTGACCTACATTCTGATTTACATGAAGTTTTTGTCAAATCCTATTTTCACATGAATCCTTGTTCTTCATGGTGTTGTGCTATTTCACAAAGACAATACTGTTTTTTAATTTGTCTTAAGAGATTTCTTTCAACACTCTCTCCTGTCCAAATGAAAATAAATTCAAGTGATACTGGTATTTCTCTGTGTTAGTGGCTGGGGAAGGGAATGAAAAACCAACTTTCTGACACTTGAATTTATTTAAGACACAGAAGAAATATCCTTACATGCTATTAGCAGTATATCTCTATAAGAATAATTCATCTGAACAGGTTCTCATGGAGAAGTATTCATTTACATTTTACAGAGAGGTAATAAAATGATACATCTTTTGTTTTTTATGTCATCTCCCAGAACTTGTAAAATATTTTAATCTAAAATGAACCAAACAACTCTAAACAAACAGGCAAATAAAATTGCCCACAAGAGAAGAAAATGTTCAAGGTTATTTTAAAATATGTATTTTTACTTTTGCTGTTCTTTATTTAAGTTTCTAGGCTTATGACAGAGCATCAATCCTGTTTTTGTGAGGCTGTCTTGCTGTGATATCTGTCAGACACTGCCTCATAATGGCTGTTCAAATACAACCATTGTTGGGGTAGTCAGTTTTGCTGTCTGAGGTGAAATGGTTTATATTTTGGAGTTTGTGTTGAATGTATTGAATGTATTGTATTTTGGGGTTTGAATATGTTGTTTGGATGCTTTGTGAGATACAGCCTAGAAAAGGACAAGATAAACACTAGTGCTTTATAGATCAGTGTTGTGTTGTAACTACTTGTTAATGCTCTATAAGAGTAGGTACATCTTGTTCCAAAGGGAAATAGCTGAAGGCTATCATCTGAAAGACAAAGCAGTGCCTACGTTGAAGATAGCTGATAAAGTCATCCTGGCTAATGCAGAACTGACCTTGAAAACTTTTCACTTACCTGTACTGTCATATGCTTGTATTAAATAACCTGAAGCTGTCATCCATAAGCCAAATCTTCCTCCATAAATTGGGCAGCAGCAGTCTTGTACACACAGATGCTGCCAGTGCTGTTGAAGGCCATACTTCCTTCTGGCACCTGCTGCTTCTTACTCTGCCAACATCAGCAACTACTATTGTTTGCTGCCATGCTTTGTGTGAACTGCCCTTTTAAAGGGGCCCTTCTCCTTCCTCACAACTTGAGATGACTACAGCTCACAGTTAAATGGTCTTCCTTGATATACCACAGAAAAATCACGTATGCGTGGGGCTGCTCATTTTTCTCCTTACCTCTCTCAGCTTGACAGTGAGGATTTTCTGGGCTCTTCTAGCAGCAAAGGGGCGTAAGTCTTACTGAAATCTCACTGACTTCAGCATCAATACAGAGGTTCTCTTTTTGATACTAATCCATGTAGAAAGCACAGATTAAGCCCACTGAGAAATGTCATGAGCAAACTAACCCACTATAAATACAAACTTCCTACAACTGTAGAAAAAAATTACAATTTCACAGAATTCTTCACAGCCTGAAGTATAAAATTTTCATTCCCATCAAAAGACATGCACTGGAAAAAGTTACCAATTTTATTAGAATTTATCTTAATATACTTTTATATTTCTTTTTAGCAAGATGAAGTTGATAAATGTGATAGGCATCTGGAAGTGTTACGTATTTGAATATTATTTTGCTATGTACGCATCAATTCCCTTTAACCACATGGTTATGAGCCAACACCATAACAGCTATGATCTCAACATGTGGTGGCAAAGGGCAAATAAGTAAATAACAGAGGCTAAATAATTTTTTTCTGAACTATGAGATATTAAAAAGTTATAATCAGAAACAACAAGGAGTATATCTGGATATGCAACTGCTCTTCTTGAATGCCAAAATTACTCATGTCAGGTGTACTGTATAATGCAGCAGATTTCTTGCTCCCTTAATGTAAATAGAGAAAGCAGTGTGGACGCTATCCTATTTGGACTGGAATTCCCAACATGATCTGTTGCTAAATAGCTCTATGGAAGCTTGATGAGTTCCATATACATAATAAGTGGTTTATTTGAAGATAATTCCAAGAAAGACAATTGCTTCTCCAAAGGTTAAACAAAACAAGAAAAAACAGTACAAAACTCGATTTGTAAATTAACAAGCAAATTAAAGAAAGAGAAGAAGGAAAACACATCACAGCAAAAGACTGTGACTGCTGAAATTTGGACATTGTGTCTGTGTAACATCATAAATGTTAAGCAGATATTATGCAGCTTAAAGTAAAAAAAATTGCCATGACAGTAAAAAGCAGACTTCCATGCATATGAAATAGGAAGCTGCCTTTCATTAAGAATTGTTATAAACAAGCATGGCAATGATCCACACCATAGTCATCATATAAATGTTTGTCTCATAACATTCCTCATTAGCAAAGACTTTTCATTCACAATTAAAAAGTATAAGAAGGCTTATTAGTTCTGAATTTACTACTATTCTGCTCTTTCAATACCAGAGTTGATAAAGCCGTTGAATATAAAAAAAAGAAAAAAAACCTGTCAAAGGAATATTTTTTTCTTTTACCAGATGGTGCACACCTTGCATGTTTAGTGATTTGAATTTAAATAAAGAGAAAAGAATATATTTCTAGCTACCTGTAGGCTGCAGAATTCTAAAACATATTTGATTTAATATTAATACAGTATGTTTTACCAGATGATTTATTTGATGTACTAAGTAATTTATTTAATCCAGTATCTCGCACGTAAGACATGACATACCTACTGTGACAGACAATATATCTAATTCAGTAAGGCAAAAGTTTAATACTACAGCTTCTTTGCTCTTCTGAATCTTCTGAATGAAGATATATTTTATTGGAGCATTGAGTATTAATTTCAGTTTAAGCAATTTCAAATCCAGTATTATGCGTATTAAGAAAAAGTAAACCTATCTCAAGAGTGAAGAGAAAAAAGAGAATATAAAAGTCTTGTACATGTGCTTGCGTGCAAACCACTTGGCTTCAATATGCTACTCTTGATAAGTGATATTTGTAATTAGGAATATTTCAACAGCTGCTTGTATTCATAAAAATATCAGTAATTTTTAAAGTGCTTTGAATTTGTAGTCACATTCTCTTATTGCTCATTAGTTAAAAATAATGTCATGAAGCTGAGGAACAAAAACATTATCATGTATCCATTCACATGCACTGAATTAGAAAAGATATTTGTAATTTGCCTGAAATCTGGAAATTGTCACCCAAACTGTTTGAAGGATAACTAAGACATAAATTATCCATTCGTAGACATCAAAAATTATGTCAAGAGACAGACAAAGGGTTCTGGCTGTGATGAGGTGCCTGTATTCCCGAGCTCAGCCAGCCCCAGCACCACGGCAATACGGTGGTTCTTGGCTGACCAAGAGCGCAAGCGTGTCAATGGCGGGAAGAAGAATGGAGGGACTCCTGGGAGGTTCAACAACAACGAGTTTATTGGGGACCCACGAGGGGGATCCTCCCCTCAGAGCATCTACCTCAGGAGAGACCCAGACCCCAGAGGAACAACAGGTTTTAAAGGAGGAGGGTGGAACATAGGGATGGGTTCGATAACAGACCAATAAGAAAATCTCAGGGTATAGCTCACAACATAACAGACATACACAACAACCATTCAGTGGGAAATAGGAGGGGGAAGCCTGGATCCTGCCCAATCACTCAACACCCTCCCTGGAATCTTCCAGACACAGGGAGAGGCCCTGAAGTGATGGACAGGACCAGGGGGGCGTTGTCCAACATAAGACTGGCATGTAACAGGTGTTGGGACAAACCAAAGATTGACAGCAGCAACTGTTGGGGTAAACTATAGGGAACTGAACAAGGAGGAGGGGTACAGGGAATAAACCATTGTACAAAGAACATTCTGAAATACATAATAAAATGGAAAATTCAAAACCAACACCACCACATGGCTGCTTTTCAGTGAGATTTTATCAATTTATCCTGGCTCTTTGGTAGATAACTTTAAGCAAAGTTGCATGGAATGACACATTTTGAAACAACTCGTAATCTTTAAATTATATTTCTTTCTAAATAACAAAAGTTTGCATAACAGAATTTTTTAAAAAATTGAGATAGAAAGGTCAAGAAACATGCATTTAGAGGATGAAAAATATTCAAGGCAGTAGGAAAGTGACTGTAAAGAAATACTAACTGGGATTAGAAAGTTCAGTTTTGATAGAGCACATCTTCCTTTAATGGGGTAGCAAAAATAAAGCATTTGCTGACATATTTTTTAAATGAGTTTTACTTCAGCCTTTGTGTATTGGGCTGAAATATAGTAACAATACCTTTATGTGTAATTGAGAAAATTACATCTCAGAATTTTTCAATCACAATTTCTCCATCAGAACAACAGTACAGTAGTTCAAACATACAGCATCAAATCCTCTCTCCATATAACTCTAAAAAATAGTTAGAATTAAGTGGAATGCAAGCTGTCAGATCAATAAACTCATTCCATATCCACAATTGGATACATGACATTTACTGTATTTTACCTGTGGAGCCATTCAAACTTTAGAGTATTTCTGAATTTATTTATTCCTTCTACTTGGTGCCACTAAAAGTGAGGTACGTGAAAAACCTAAGATTCAGTCTCAACTGATCAGAGCTTACAGATGG
The DNA here is from genome assembly GCA_013399915.1 of Illadopsis cleaveri. Classification (NCBI taxonomy): domain Eukaryota; kingdom Metazoa; phylum Chordata; class Aves; order Passeriformes; family Timaliidae; genus Illadopsis; species Illadopsis cleaveri. Next base: position 78,642 of record VXBB01003804.1, on the reverse strand, counting down.
ACCACACTCCTAAGAGTGGGTTTGTTGAGGAGCTGTTGTTATGCCATATTAATATCTATGTACATTATACCTAGCTATTGGACTAAGTATTGAATAATACATACAAAGAAGCAAGATTCAAATCCCTCACCTATATTCTATAAAATGAAAACTGAATGAAATTTTATTCATCATTTATAAGTCAGAGAACTTTCATTAACCTTATAATAGGTTCACAAAGTGAACAATTTATATGGAAGTCAGGATCTCTCCTGCTGAAATTGTGTCAAATGATTAAAACAAACAAACAAAAAAGGTAAAATCTAGTGACAAAAGGGGCTCTAAGTCTCTGTCATGTTGCTGAGGAAGTTTTCCTAGAAATGGTAAGTCTTAGCTGCCAGTCACTCTTCTCATTCCGACACATATATTGCATTTATTCTGTAATTACTAGACCAAATCTTCTCAGGGGAGAAAAGGAACTGAGTCAGATTTTCCTAATAGCTGAGTGAGCGATTAAATCACTGTACAAAAGAAGGGAAGGGAAATCACAAATGTACCATTGTCTTCTTTCTGCACTTTCTTGCAGGAATATTTAAATACTGACTTTTTTTAGGCATGAGGTAATATTTTGGCTACTCAATAAAACACTATTTTGGAGAATGACCATGGAAACCTGAGAAAATTTGGTGATAAAAATGAAATACATGAAATCAAACATTCTTTCTCAATGGTTGTTGGGCAAAGCCTTTTTTATATCCTAATTTTGGGCACAAGTAACTGAATTGGTATAAAAATCCTCCTTAGGCTTTTCTGTTCGTTTTTTGGTCTTCGCCATTAAGTCTTGTAAAAAAAAGTGATGCAATCAGGCAGCAGCAACTTCTGGTTCATTTAAATATAACTGTAGAAATAATTCTTCAAAATCACTTAGAAAAGGCAGGAAAGCCTCACATATAACACCTTTTGGAAAATGGTGTTACAGGCCAGTGGGTTAGCCTGCCTACTTGCATTTTCCATCTCATTTAGTGTTATATATTCTTCATGTAACCTTTAATAACAGGCAAATCCACCCAGCCACAGAAACCATCCAATACTGAAAAAGAATAATATCCTTCTGAACGTGTATACAAAACCTCCAGATGATACTCCTAAATACATCAGACTTCTTAATAACAATTTTCAAGATTTCAGAAGACTAATGAATGCTTTGAATGTATGAGCAACGCCTGGCTGACAATTAACATTGCTGAGCTTCCATTTAGTAAGTGAATGATAGTTTTATTTACTTTTATTTTTTATAATAAAGAAACTTAAATCCCTCAATTATTTGGGACAGTAAGAATGTAAATACACATATCTTCTCCATATGCTTTATTCAAAAAACCCAACAATCCATTTTTCCTCCTTTCAACTAAAAGGGACTCTCTACATTCAAAAATCTCTTCACTAAGCATTTGCAAATTGGATGTTCCTATGGACTAGTATCAATGAAATAATCCATTTTACTGTGTAATTGTATTTGATAGGTTATACTTCACACAGATTTTCCTGTCCTTTAAGCAGTGACTTATACTGTAAAGTTGCTTTTCTGAAATCAATGACTGTATATGTAGCACAAAATAATACTTAGCACCAGTAAAGCTTGAAAAAGCTAGCACATAATGACTAATATATTTATTTCTATGTCAATGCCTGTCTGGAATTAATACATTAAAAATTAAACTTTTTAAATAATAGATATATCAATTTGAAAATAAATATACACTGTGTGCTTACTGCTCCCAAGAAAAACACTCTTCATTTCTTTCTTTGTATTTTAAGTGCTGCACACTTCTGATGTGCTTTTCTCTGCTGAGAGACAGAGACTGCAGCCTCTAGCTATATAAACTTTTACATTAGTGATGTTAATATTCTGCTGCCAAAGCAACTAAGAGAGGATATGCTTTCATTGACACTTCCCTTTGAAGTGAAATCCTAAAGCTTTAATTTTTATTAATGCAAATCCCTGCTAAAAAATACCTTATCTGTGGTCACATATGAGGCACTATAAGATCTAAAGACATCTTTGCTTTCAGACTCCAGTATTAAACAGCTTCTGCCTGCAATCACACCACCTTAGGCTCTGATAATGTCGGGTTTTATAATACAGAATAGGCAGGGACTAACTGCTACTTGAAAAGGAGACTTCCAAATAAAGTCCTAAACTTCTGGAAGTTGGTGAAAGAATGATGGAGTGCTTTATAGAATAAGAACCTGCAAAGCACTTAAATTCCAGGAAAAGCTCACCAAAAAAAGAAAAAAAAAAGAAAGAAAGAAAAAAAAAAAAAAAAGATGGCTGGGTTACTGCAAGGTTGACAGAAAAAGATAAGGAAATGGTGGTTTCCCAATGAATACATTACTTGCAAATTCACAATTACATGTCAGAAATTTGTGATGTGTCCTGGATAATTTTTACTGCTATAAAATAAAATAAATCCTTATGATTTTCATATGGTTAAAGTAAAAGCAAAGTTCAAAGACCAACAGCTAAATCAACATTATATAAAGACACAATGCAGTTGTCAAAAGTTAAATTTTGTAGAATAAGGTATAGGCACACTTTGTACCAGATTCTGTCTGTAATTCTATTTCATCTAATCATGTTGTAATAAGTTTGCAATTGTTCAAGGCATCTTACCAAAACTTTGCAAAAACCTCCAACCTGCTCCCTAATGAGAACACTGTTTCTCCACATTTGGCAATCTAACCTAGATGTTTTCTACTTTTCTGTGACTTTACAAGTATTTTAAAATATGAAATAACATATACGTGCAAAATAATGGAGGCAGATTGAATTTTGGCCTCTGGAAATCAAGGTTTTTTACAACTTTATTATATCAGCTGAGTTCTGGAATGAACTCTCAGCTGATGTAGACCAGATTAACCCACAGAAGTCTGGTCACCCTCAAGGGTGATTGCACACAGCTGGCAGCAACTCACCATGCACTTTTCAGTCAGCTTGGAATGGACAGACCAAACGTTTTCCTGATTATAAAGAACAAAATTGATAAGCCAGTATTTATCCTTCCAGATGAAGAGTTTCCTCTAGCATGACTATTATCACCTCTGTACTGGAAGCAAATAAAACTATTGTTGCCTTGCTCAATGGGAAGTTCAGTAACATAATGAAAAAAAATTGCTAACAAATACTTGTTTGTGTAAGTTATGGCTGTTAGGCACTACACCTTTGTTCAAAGGATCAGACACATTCAGGCCATCTAGAGGGCTGTGTCTGTCTCTGACAGAATAACCACATTTTATGGTCAGCTGTTGCACATATCTGTGTTTAGTGTTTCACTGAGCTGCACAGTTATTCTACATGAAGAGAAGAGAGCAATGTGTTTTTTATTCTCTCAAGTGTGCTTAGAAGGACATTTCCCAGTAACTTATAGTTCCTCTGTGATATACTTTTTTACAGTACTTCACAAATGAGAGCTTGAATCTTACAGTCTCTCACAGAAACAAGCTATTTTGAGGTACTTGCTCACAACCTAGTGAGTGGAAACACACTGATCAACATTTCTTTTGTTGGATGTACAATATATGCTAAAATTATCTTTGAAGGAATTTTAATAAATTCAGAATTTTGACAATAACAAAAATCCTCAAGTGACATAGCACATACTATTTTCTATATCACTGTTGTTTCTTTTTTTTTTTTTTTAACATTTTAATGGAATATGCATCTTAAACAGTATTGGCTTGATTTTTTTCTTCATAAAGTATTACTTTATTTCATTTTGGATCAGAAACGATTGATCAAATTCTCTTTTTTTTTCAAGAAGAAAAAAAAAAGCTAATTTAGTTTACCTTATGGGCAGACAGAGATGTAAAATTCAACAAAAAAACCCAAAAACCACAAACACACCCCTCACACAAAAGGAGATATAGCAAAGGGTGGTCAGTAAGCATTTCCTGGCTGAGACATTGTATGTAAGGAAAAAAAAACAAACAAAAGAAGCCCCAAGTGCTCAGTCATGCCCGCAAGTGAAGAGAATCAGACATTTCAAATGATTACTGACTTGGATAGTTCTGCCTTGGTATATTGTCCCAGACTTTTGTGAGATTAACTTTCTGTAGTTCCAGCTTCAGAAATATGCTGTAATGATCCTACTTACAAATTAATTTGCCTCCTGTAAAAACAGAAAGTGTGATTAACAAGAATAGTACTCCTCATTTCTTTCTAAATTAAAAGAACTCACACACTTGAAAGATTTAGTCAATCTCATTCAAAAGAGAGATATCAATGTCACACCAGATTTATAATAAACACAGTGAACAGAAAAGACTTTCCATCCTTGTTTTAACAGCTATTTATGCTGCAGCACTTATCTTGCCACTTCAATTCCTGTCTTGCTAACACATTGCCTAGCTCTAAGTGCACTGATTCCTTAAAGACCTGTGCCACTACAAATGTTTTCAAATATGGTTTTAGGAGAGGGATTTGACCTTAACACACTTTGCCAATATCATCCATAGTTCAGAGGCTGAAGTTGAAGACTAGTTAACCTTCCAGTAACACATGCTGTTCTCACTTCTGGCAATATGTTACAGCCCAGGCTTGTTCAACAGTAAATTTTAGAAGAAAGTCCTATTCAAGAGCTGGATATATTTAGCATGCTACTGGGAGCTCTGTCCAAATGATACATTGAGTCATTGGAACAAGCATTACAGAAGCTGATTTAGTGGTAAATATAAGTTAACAGTGAAAATACTCCCCAGAAAGAAAGAGAGTTACTTTCTACATTTTTTTTCCTAAGATTACTTTGCAACCCCTGGCTGTAGTTCAGAGGTCTAAGTGTCCTTGCACAACATATATGTTACGTATGTCAAAAGCTTAACCAGGGAAATACTTGCTGAATTGACTGCACTATCTGCAGTGGTACCATTCTATTCACTGATAAAGTAAGTGCCATTTCATATATGCAGAAAAGTTCTAGGAAAGCAGATACTTTGTTAAAAGTCAGCCTAATTTAAACATAGGCATTCCTGACGTGAACTTTGAAATGTGGAAGATATTAACCATTGTATTAATACTAATTAATATAGTGAGGGTATTGATTGATGAGAAGCTCAGCACGAGACAGCAACAGCTGAAAGGCAACTGTATGTGTCCTGGGCTGCATCCAAAGCAGCGTGGGCAGCAGGGTGAGGGAGGGGATTCTGCTCCTCTGCTCCACTGCAGTGACACCCCACCCAGAACANTCCTGGGCTGCATCCAAAGCAGCGTGGGCAGCAGGGTGAGGGAGGGGATTCTGCTCCTCTGCTCCGCTGGCGGTGAGACCCCACCCGGAACACTGCATCCAGCTATGGAATTCCCAGAACAAAAAAGATTTGTTGGAGCAAGTCCCCCTGAGAGGTGCCATGGAGATGATCACAGAGCTGGAGCACCTCTCCTGTGAAGACAGGTTGAGAGAGTTGGGGTTATTCACCCGGCAGAGGGGAAGAGTCCAGAGGGAATTTACAGCAGCCTTCCTATCTAAAGGGGAATGTACAAGAGAGCTGAAGGAGGACTTTTCACAGGGGTATGTAATGATGGACAAGGGATGATAGTTTAAACTGAAAGAGAATACACTTAGATTAGATATTAGGAAGGAATTTACTCTATGGGTGTGATGAGGCACTGGAACAAGTTGGTTAGAGAAGCTGTGGTTGCCGCACAACAGCCTGGGTGGGCCTTTGAGCAAACTGGTCTAGTGAAAGGTGTCTCTGACCATGGCAGAGGAGTTGAAACGAGATGGTCTTTAAGGTCTCATTGAATTTCCACCATTCTGTGATTCCGTGATCTAACATAGCAAGTTAGATATCAGGTGGGCTGTTCAATACACCTAACCAAAGTAGAAACTTTCGAAAATACCTTTGTATGCCAGTCTGCTTCATGTTGTTATCTAATGTTAATATCTTTAAAAATATTTCTGATGGGATATAAGTGTGCATTTTCTACATAAATGGTAATTTCACCATTTAGACATTTACAATATTATTACTTCTTCATTCTTTGAAATTTGGAAATGGGGGGGGGGTGTGTGATATACAGTTTGTTCTTATATAGGAGTAAGATATGATTGAATATCCAGTCCCAGTGACCAATTGAAAAAAAAAAAAAATACACATACAATGGCTTGATATTTTGGAATTAAAAATTTATTTCTTATCTTCTTTTATAGAAAAATAAGGTGGGTTTCTGTGGTTTTTTTAATCTTTTCTCCAGCCTTAGTGTTTATCAACAAACAAACAAACAAATTGAAATGAATACAGACATTAATTATCAAATTTACATTAATTGCTCTCAACAGACAAAGATAATTTTGATCACATCTACGCTGAACACTTGTGAAGAAACCTAAGAGATTGACAGGTGTAGAAACTCCCCCCACAGACAGGAAGGACAGAAAGCCAGAACAAAACCAATCATTTTTATGGCCTGAGATATTTTACTGTCACAAAGAAGAAGAGATAAATGTCTTCACTTGTTTTTGGGTATGCAAAATTTGTCTGCATAAATTAGGAAATTAAGATTACAGAATTCACATTTTTTACCCCTTTATGATTTTGTTTTATGGTATTGTGGAATTCTAAGCAGAAATTTAAAAATAAAATCATGGTTCATTGATAAGTCTACATTACTTCTATGATATTATTTCTGTTCCTTAAGGATAAGCAAGAAAATGTTTGAGGAACTTTTATTAAATTTTCTGAGGACAACTTGTTTTTCTTTTCAAGACTTTTTCTCTTGATTATAATATCAGACATTGCTTGTGAACAGAAAATCAGTTCAAATTGTTACACCAGTTTCCTTCTATTCTTACTAAACATTTTGACAATTCAAACTCAGCTTCCTAAAAAGCTGCATGAATCTGAGTAACTATAAATTAATTTAATTTTTTTCAAATAGGACTTGACTAGTGAAAAAAACATCGTGATTAATCAACCACTATCACGACAGATTGACTTTACAGTGATAGGTATTATCTTACCATCATTGTCTGACTGTGTTTGGTTTTTATTTGATATGTTTTCCAAGCATTTTCTGTTAGTTTTCTAAAGTAATTTTTTAGTGTAGAAAGTATTCCTTTAGCTATTAAATCCACAATTTTAAGGTCAAGTTTGAAATTTTACTTGGAGACCTTGCTTATTTTTGCCAGGCTAAATTGGTACTTTAATCATCATTAGCGTATATTAAAAATGGAATTAAGAGGTTTGTGAAGAAATGAAGTTTACTACTAAGATAATTTACAAAATGTTTGCCAGAAACTAAAAATAAAACAAACAAGTGAACAATTACAGCTGAATGAAGTCAAACTTTGGATCAAATTAATAATTTCATGGAAGATGAAAGAACTAGAGTGCTTTGACACTTAATCACTGCTTTCCTAATTAAATTTAAATCAGGAAGAGGAATCCAGAATCCTCTCTTTTCAGGCAAATATCCAACAAACCAGACCACTCTGATATTATGCCTCTCATTTAGTAATATATCTGTTACATTAAGCTGCTTAGAATGTGCTTTGATTCAACTAAATTTTCATTCCTTGGTAAAGATTTCTTCTATAAAGTGCCATCCATCTTCCTCAAAGTACTTCTTAGCATATTATGGAATAATCACCTACTTGGTGGCTTCAGCTTCCTTTTCATCTTACCTGGTCCCAGAGCTAAGTCATCAAAACTAAAGGCCTATTTTGTTGCATTACGGAGAATTTTCCTGAATTGATCTGCATCTGATATTTTTTCCCTGATGTTTCCATGTTCATATTATCTCTCCAGATCTTAGACTTTCTAATTCTGTATAATCACAAAGCTCCCCATGTTTCTCTTTGAAATTTTGATTTATGTCTTCTTATGAAGTGTGCTATGAAGTTTTGTTTTGTTCTAGTTTGTTCTCAAACTTGAACATTTTAGTGTTATAGAAGACTAATGATGGTTGTAACAAATATATGTTTGAACCCTTGTAAAATGTCAATTGCTTAGTCAACTGATTTTTTTTGGGGTTTTATTGATTTGCCATCAATAACACATGCTAAAATCCATTCCAAAGGCTTCATGATATCTCATCATGCCTCTTAGAACTCAATGCTGCACAAAACAGAGTAACTAATATTCTCATCATATTTTCTCTTCTATGTCGGTGTTAAAAATAATCCTTCAAAATTAAAAGTTTTCTGAGATTTAAAAAATAGTTATCAATGTAATTAGTAATTAAAGAACTTTTAATATTATTAATGACTAATATTACATAGAAGCAAACATTGCAACCAAGCATTTACTTGTCCTTTCTTGGATCAGTCAACAGAGTTTTGTTTGCATCATATTCTAATACATAGGGGTATACATAGGAAGATTGATGTTAAGTTTTAGTCACACTTCTTAGCACATCACTAAGGCTGGATGTCATTGAAAGCAGTGAGAAGATAAGAATATTTTGGATAGCCAGGGCTCACTTGCAATTTTAATTCCCACTCAGGTGAGAACTTAGAAGCATATCTTCAAGCAGGCCAGGGAGGTCACTAGTTTCTTTGGTATTTGTCTTAGTTCCATTGATATTAATAAATCCTAAAGGTGTTGGATATCAGCTTCAAACCTTTCTTGATGTTTGGTCCCATTGATTCCAGAGGAGGGCTCAAATCTTTGAGAAGTTAGAAACTTGCACTTTATTGGTAGGATGTTAAAGATAAGTGCTCTTTCATTGATTGAGATTAATCATACAGAAGCTATATGGATTTTTCTATCTTTTGTAATTATACATAACACTTTGAGATGACCTTAAAACTAGGAGAATCCTACAGTAATCACCTACTTACCACTAGCATTTAAACAAAACACAAGGCTCAAAATGTTTTGTGGATTTCCTTCCACAGGTGAATGGGAATAGTAAAATACTTTTGTGATTTATGTTGTACTTAAATTCTATCCTCACTACTATATGCAAATCCACTTTAGAACACATATTCCAGTTAAATATTTAAGGGATTTTGAAAATTCATCCCTGTGGGGAGGAAAGTTACAGCCAGAACTAGACCTGGGTAAAAATATCTAATAACTACAGGCAAATCAACCATGTATAGTCCTTTCAAACAATTACTGATTTTATAAATTTGTTTACAGTCAATGTTTTTTTCATGCTGATAACTCAATCAAAAAAAAAATGAGCCTCAAAACTGAATTGGCTCAATTCAATATACCAGAAAAATCTTGTTTTCTTGTTTAGCTAGTCATTGTGTTGATATATCTTTTAATTAAAATGTGACAACTAAACTATTTCATATTTCATCAAACCATTTCAACTTTAAAAGAGAAATGGTATAATGTTTAGTGCATTTTGTTTACATACAACCTAAAATGATTTTTAAATAATTCCTCTCCTGAGATTTATTAACTGCTTACCAATCAGAAAGCCTATTTCTTGACCAGTTCTCAGTTTAAAGGTATGACTTGTCCCAAGTCTGATTGAAAGAAGTAGGCAGTCAATGACCTCTGGCAGGCAGCAATTATAGTCTATAAAATGCTTTCAGTGTGAGTTAAAGCAAAATAAAATAATAAAGTCATTTCTCACTTTTTGATTTTTTTTTCATATGTAATTTCTGACAAACCAAAAGAAGCATTCTAAAAGATTTTCTTGTCGGAACCAGAAGCTGGAGAGCAAAAGAGCTGCATAGGGCTAAAATGAGTAAAACTGATAATGGAAAATGACAATCTATTTCCTGAAATCCAGTGAAAATAATAATGCTATTATATGGGCAAAAGGTAATTTTAGACTATAGCATGAATATTTAAATAAAAATGACTGGGCATTCCTGTCCATAGTTTCACAGCTGGTGACATTTTCATACACGAATTTGTCATTTTATGACACAGAGTTATAGAATCTGACTTGTCTACCACAGCCCAGAATATAACAGAAATATTTTTTGGCAGAGTTTTTCACACATTAAAACCAAAGAAAAATATTGTGACCATAAAGTTTTTGGTGGGCAGAGAATTCTTCCCTGGCTGATTCTTCATGATGACATTTCCCTATAAAAGCAAAGAGATTGCTATTATCTAAATTACCATTTTGTATATATTCAATTGCTTCCACAGCCTTGAAAGGTAGAAGGATGTACTCAGTTTTAGCACCTTTTAAAGATTAAATTCATCAGCTGTGATAAGAGCATGACTGGAGATTTGCCACAGACCACTGAAGCATTTAACAGGTATTCCACTAACCTTTCTGCTCCATCTGAACCTGAACAGCCTTCTCACAGTGCAATCAATGAAATGAGCCTGCTCATTCCTAATGACTGCTGCAGGGATACAAAGTTCTGAGTTCTGCAATCCTACAAATGCTAAAATATGTCAAATTTTGCCAGATATCTTTGGAGACACTTGTGGTATGCCATTATCTGAGTTTTCACATTTCTACCTGGCAAATTTTCTGCTGCAAAAAAGTATGGAGAATGAATGCTAAGTAATTAAATTATAATTAAAATCATGCACTAAATAGATCAGTTATGAATTTCAACATTTTATTTTTTTATGATTTAAAAAAACCAAACCAAACCAAACCAAACAAAAAACACAACAAAACAAACAAACAAACAAACAAACAAAACTAAAAGAGTTGTAGAAAAACTTGCAAAAATTTTGGATAGAAATTCATTAAACCATTCCATTGACAACAAAACATTTGTAACTAAAACCTCTTTTTTTTTTTTAATTCTATACATAAGAAAGCATTTTTTTACCTTCAGTTATTGCTTCTCTTCAATTATGTAAGATTTTTCCATGCACTTAGTTATTCAGGTCTCCTTGAGGTTGATTGATATAATTTTGCAGGCTCAAGGGAAAGACAACTTGTCCTTTTAGGAAGCAAAACAAGAAAGAAGTAGAAGAATGAAGAACATGCTTTCGTATCACTTGATAAACTACTCAACATGAAATAGTAAACACCACCAGTTAAAGATGATTGCATCTACAACAGACTTCACAATCAATAGGATTATGCAGAGAAAGTCCAGAGAAAGGCCATGAAGATTACCAGATGGAAGAAGCACTTCTCCTGTGTAGACAGGCTGAGAGAACTGAGGTTGTTCAACCAGCAGAAGGGAAGAGTCCAGGGAGGTCTTAAAGTAGCCTCCCTGCACCTGAAAGAAAGCCAACAAGAAAGCCAGAGAGGGACTTTTTACAAATGCATGTAGTGACAGGACAAAAGGTAAGAGCTTTATACTGAGAGTAGGCTTAGTTCAGATATTAGGAAGAAATATTTTACTGTGAGGGTGGATGAGGCACTGGAACACGCTGCCGAGGGAAGTTGTTGCTGGCACATTCCTGGAAATTTTCAAGGTCATTTTGGATAGGGCTTTGAGCAATCGGATCAAACTTGGTCATGAAAGGTGTCCTTGCCTGTGCCAGGGAGATTGGAACCAGATGATCTTTAAAGTCCTTTTGAACCCAAACCATTCTATGGTTTAACACTGAGATTGATACTTTGCACTGATTAATCCATACCAGCCTAGGTGACAGATATAATATAGAAAGATATACAGTGACAGCAGTAGAACACATTTTGCATAAACTTTATTCATTCGATATCAAAGAGGATAATTTAGTACAGAAAAACTGAGCTACATCTTTCTGGCAATTTTAAAATTTATTTCATAAAAGTCCAGGATTCTTAAAATTCGACATGTTTATTTTTACATCTTTAAAAATTGTGCTATTGACATTTTACAGTAGGAACAAAGTTACAAAGCATTCACAAACATTAAAGCATCAATACAAACAAACAAAAAAAGAGAAAACAATAATGAATACCTGATGTTAAACCATTTCATAATTTTGTCAATTTTTCAAGTACCTAAATTATTTTTCAAATTTAATTCAAAGTCAATATGACTTTGTTTCTCAATGATTAATCACTTTTAAAATTGCAGTTCACATCAATGACGAATAATTGAACATGTTCTAGAAATTAATCACAATATCTTAGCATCCAAAAGAATCAGTAGATCACTTAACCCAGTTGTTTTCACACATCTTGATGTAAGAATTACTGAGGTGAATTGTTTCTGCATATGTTTTTCAGATCTTTAAAGCCTTAGATCATTTTTCACTGTCTCCACCATATCCTGGTTTCTGATCATTGCTACCTTACACAGTGGTCCCACAGGATCTGTGACCTAGTTTACAGCTTGAAAGAATCCAACCAAACACAGGCAACTCCTCAAAACTAGGACGATTCTTACTTAGAGCATCACACAAGATGTCTGCACCACTGGACTTACCCATGCACAGAGAACAGAGATTTATAAGCTCTGAGACCTAACTCACCATCCATGAGTGTAAGTTGTGCTCAGGGCCTTCATCAGAAAGTCACTTGTAATATTTATTTGCGCTTCCCAGCTCTGTCCCCCTCCTGTTTGTAGAAGCAGCAGCCACAGGTGAGTTCTGTGACTCAAAACAAAGATAAATTAATGTCTCTGAGAGTTTGGCACACATGAGCCAAAATTTCCAAAAGGAAAATATTTTATCCAGTTCTTCATTCTGACTTTGAGTATTTACCGAACTCTTAAAAAACAGAAAAAGAAAAACAAAACAAAACAAAAAACCATAAAACAACAACTAAAAAAAACCCAAACGAAAACAACAACAACAAAAAGCAGTCATATTATGAATGTTGTTGGTTTTGTTTTGTTTCCTGGTACTTACTACCCAAGCCAGTAAGTTAGTAAATGCCACCCTGATGTATTCTGTTACAGCACTGTGGTATTTTTAGTGATGTAACTTCTTAGCTTGACTATCTTTGCAAACTCCCATCTAGATATTTGCTAAGTAGCATTCACTCTTGTGCTCTTTAGTTGATATTCAAAAAATAGAAAGAGAATTTTATGGGAATTTTTTATATTATTTAATTAATTATTTGGGATGGTGAAGAAAAGGACCCAACAGTAAGAAGTTACTAGCATGTCTAAAAGGTGAGCCAGTGGCCATGTGTTTGTACAAATGTACCAGGCTTGAGAAGGTGGATTTTTATTATACAAATTAATAATTACATGGATAGTTTGGAAGGGGAGGGAATAGACTTTATGTTTTCAAGTGGGAGCAGCTCTAGCAGAGGTTGTGGCATTGCATGAACTAAGCCCTGTGCAAGCTGAAACGTCTCAGTGCAGAGCTAACAGCAAATCCAGCATGAATTTATCCCATCCACCATCCACTGCTCCAATAAATTAAACTTGTGTTTTAATACAGTGTACATTATCTATTTCCTCAGTATAACTGAAAGCTTTTTTTGTTTTCTGTGCATTTTCTGCTACGTGCCACTTCGTTGAACACATATGGGTTTGCAAATGAATACTGCCTTAGCCTTTTCATTGTTTTTACAGTTTCTCTTAATTCCTGGTTTTAATTTTGCTTTTGATTTCCTAAAGGAATTGTTAGTTCAAAAACTCTTGAAGAACAATAATCACAGTCTAGCCCAATCCTCTGCAACAGAAGAGAGTTCCCTACAATTTAACTTCCAAACTTACCTCTAATTCCAAAGTTTCATTTTGCACAAGTTTCACTGCATTTTTCAGAGCACTGTGCTTTATAGCTTTTCTTTGAATGTTTAGCCTAATTTTACTTCTGTTCTATCACTTCATTCTTCACTTATATCACTTCTGTTCTAGCACTTAATTATGCTCTTTTGTGATTCTTAACAGAAATCCATGCTTTCATTTGACATTTACACCTTCCTAATACACAAACACTTCTGATACATCAGTCTAAATCACCATTTTGGGAAGACTTAAGGACATTTTGTCTTGGTAATTCTTCATTTGTCTGTCCTTAAACCACCTCAATAATTTATTTTTTTTTTTTGTGTTCTTTAATTTCCTTGTAATTTTCATGAGTAGTATTGAATTGCACACATTTATCTCCCTATACTTTGCTGGTCAGTCACCTTTACTCTATTAATATTAGGATAATTGCTGGTATTCTAAAGTATAAACTGAAATTTAAAAGGCAAAGAAAAGTTTTGCATGCACAGCTGTAAATGTTTTCCCTACACATCAGATTTCTCAGTTTTCCTCTTAAGTAAAAATCCAGCTCATTTGTACTTTGAAATATCAAGTAGCAAAACTTTCTTTTACTTTGGGGACAGTGGGCTTCATCACCATCGTTTACATTTTGAAAATGCTTTCTTTTTGGTCCATTTTATTAAGACATACCATGACCTACATTTGCAGTAGAGTGCAGTGCAACAGTAGCATATTTCCATGTACATATATTTTTCTTGAAAAACTTAGATGAACTGTTTATTTGTGGTTTACTTGTGGCCTGCAGAGAAGCCTGCAGTGGGTTCTCACTGAATAATCTCAGTCTTGCAGAAAAAAAAAAGAAAACATGTTGTTATTTGTAATGAGGATGGAAAGGGGAAGACAACAACTATAATGTCCTCTAAGAGATAGTGACCACTTTACCTGTTTTTTCCAAATTTTAAGACCTAAATTGTCCTCTGTACATGGATTTGATGAGAATTTAATTTGAGAGACAAGAAAGCTGAGGGCAAAACCACAGTTGAGCTGTATACAGACACTCAAGGGAAATGAAGGAGTATAAAAATTCTCAGTGCTCAGGATTTCTAGTGGTGAAGAGATGCATTCCTTGACTGTCAGTTATATTTGAATTAAAGCTGAGAGAAATAAAATTCTGGAGCTGTTGTCATAGGGAGTCTGGAAAACATTTTCCCAGGCCAGCCAGGGCTGATACTTAGATTGTCTTCTGAGGCATAATTTATCTCTGGAGAAAGTGGGTACCCTGGCCAGTGGCTCAGCCAAGCATTATGGCCAGGTCTGCGTTGGACAGTTTGGACTCATGGCTGGAAGGGGCTGGGACGAGTCTTCTACAGCAATTTAAGCCTTGATGCTTGTGTCTTGGCTGAAGGATGTCTGTTCCAGGTTTGGCTCTTGCCTTGAGGATCAAGGGATTGATCTCCACCAGAAATTTTATCTCCTCATCCCCATCTTTCCTTGTGACTCTCTCCTAAATGTGGCACTCAGCAGCTGCACAATCAAACTGCAGCAACTGTTGCAGCAAGGTGCAGGTTACAGCTTGGGGCACTGTGTACAACTCTCCACTTACATATTTTTTATTCACACTTAAAGACATAGCGGATATCTCATCCCTTCATGGACCTGTATGGCAACTCTCAACCCAGATTTTGCTTGAGGTGTTCAAATTCTCAGATTAGTCATGTTCCATCTTGGAGTGACCCTGAAAAGAAGCAAGAAGGTGACAGTGATAAGGCCCTTTAAAAGGTAGTAGCCTATTTTTCCCATTTTTCTTGTATAGAGTGACTAGATAAATTCATTTTGTTGGCAGTATCCTGATAATAAACAACTTTAATTCTTCTTTTATGTTTCGGTCTTCTTTTTATATTCTTTTATACCTGTATATTGTCAGAGCATAAATACACATGAATCCACAAATATCTACTGCCAAAATATGCACACCCTAAGATGCATTTAAATACAACTGTCAATAGGTATTTTAAATCTCCCATACTTAAGTTCAGATTCTTTCACTAAGTTGAAACTATGAAGAACATTTTTCTTTTGATGGTGTTAAATATAACAGAAATTTAAAGATAATTAAGTGGTGTTCTGTAGCACTTCATAGCAGAATACGGTGAAATATCTTTTTTCTCTTTCTGAAACACCAGAAATAACACTCATGAGAACTATAAGAAGAGTTCACTAAATTAATTGTTTATGTAGTGCAACATGAATCCTAAGAGGGCAAAAATATTTAGCCTTAGCTTTGACTGGAACAGTGTTATTTTTATTTCTTTTTTGTTGCTGTTGGGGTTTTCTGTTTGTTCATGGTTTTGGTTTTTTTTGCTTTAACATACTTAGATAAGCTGGAGTAATATTATCAAAATGAAAAGTTTGTTTCTAAAGCAACTAGAACTTATTCACTCTTTGCTTCTAATCAATGCTCAAAGGTTAAAGGGCTTTCTAACACAATGGAAGAAAATTAAAAGCAAGCACAAATCTATCAGTCCTGCTAAATGTAGCATTTATAGATGCTAATGAATTTATTCTTTTTTTCCCCCTGCATAAAATGTATCTTTTCAGAGCTTGGTTACGATTCCCTAATTAAAAATTCACAAATGTGCCATGTAAACGTACATAATTTATTCCCATCATATTGAAGGTCTGGGAATTTTGCCAGTGAACGAAACATTGTATTCCATAGGAACAACAAAATGAATACTTCTGTGTCTGATATGAGAGATTCATTCTTTAAACTGACATAGTCATAAATCTAAATTAGAGCAAACCGTGCAGTCAGGTTAATATCTAATCAGTCTTTCAGCTTGAGACTTCAGAGGCTTGAAATGTTGATTACTTAATAAGGCAAAGAATAGCCAAACCTTTAAAGGCAGATATGAATGAGCTTTGTTGTCAACCTACTTTGCTCCTTGGAAAACAGAAGTTGGTGTTGCCACTAATCTCTGCTTCTTTATGTGTTCCAGAAGGCAAGTTTGGGACTTTGATGACTTAAGGGGGTTTTTGTCACATTAGAGTTGCCAACAGCTGCCTTAGTGCAGAGCCAGGGAATGAGGCAGACGTACGACCAGATGGAAGAGAAATCTCAAGGGGATTGACCTTACAAGAAAAATTAGAAATAAAATAAAATAAAAAAATAAATAAAAGTGTCTCAATATCTCTGGCTTCTGGCACTAAGACCAGAGCATCATGAGCCTGTGTCCTTCCAAAAAAATCCCATCAAGGTTCCACATACACTTCAATAGCAATAAGCCCATGTCACAGGCTGTATTCATTTCTACCTGGAGAATGACACTATGTCACTCTTCTTTATTTAATGGTGACAGAAAAAGCAGCCGGAGTATAATCTGGAGTTCTGGCGTCTCACACTTCTCCTTTCTTCTGTTTCACATATTCTGTAACAAATTGGCTTTCTGTGCTATGCCCTAAGTGCCTAAGGTAAAATACAATCAAACTGGAGAAATTGAATAGCAGACACTGATGTCATGCTCAGGAGCTCATATTTTACAATTATTTTAGTATTTGTGACCTCCTTAAAACAGAAGAGGTTTTTGTGTGAACTCTAGAAGCCAAGGAGGTAACAGTATGGAAATCTGGCTTTAATCTGGCAGGGAATGCAAACATATCAGAGAGACATTAAAATTTATCCTACCCACTATAATATTAAACCTACACTCGCTTCCACTGCTGATTTTCCCACTATATAATAATTTGCCTTTAAAGCTTTTGCAATCATCCCTCTGCAATGTGTCCATAGATATAAAACTAACAGCATTGTTTTGTTGGATAAATTAGTACACATATCATGACATTGAAACATGTAATGAAATCCACAGAAAAAAGATGCATCTGATTTGTGTCTCTGAGGTTAAGAACATTCTTTCCATTTTTGTCCTTTTTCTTTTTTTTTTTTTTTTTGAGAGAATATAGTTGATATTCTGAAATATTTAAAAAACATTTTAAAGAAAATACATTAAAAAATGTGGAGTAGGAAAGGCCTTTCCCCCCTCAGAATGTGAAAGTTCAAGGTAGACTTTTAAACCATTTCTTTCTCATTAACACATTCTAATTTAGAGTTAATTCTAAAAAAATATAAAAATATTCCCTCTTGAAAATATTATTTAGGACTTTTGAAATTCATGAAAAATATATGAATATAGCTGCAAGTGTTCAAGAAACAACTGGATATGGCACTTAGTGCTATGGTTTAGTTGGCATGATGGCATTTGTCAGAAGGTCGGGTCAATAATCTTGGATATCTTGTCCAATCTTAATGATTCTGTGATTCTATATGCTAATTCTTGGTATAAAAATCAAAGAGTTAGTCATGAAAAAGTAAATCATCTATCTCTGCTCTGAAAATTCAAAGTGTATGTTATGACACCCATGATTTGCCTGTTGTAAAATGAATTCTACTTTTAGAAGTCAACTCTCTTAGAAGAATCTAAGCAAAACAGTGTAGCAACACCTCTTAGTTATGAACACTCAGTGAGAAACTCACGAAATGAAGCTTTCCCAAGAACCTTGGGTTCTCTGTGATAACTCAGCAGAATACATCTGAAACCACCTGGGACTACACAAGGATGTTAATCGCCTTGAACCACTTCTAGCTTTACTACAGTTTTTGTTGATCTTTAAAGTAAATTCTCCTTAGAAGTGAGTGGACAATTTGCTTGTATTCATCAACAGAATGGTAATTGCAGCAAGGGCTGCACAGAGGGTGCCATGAATTAGTGAAAAAATGCAGAATTTGGTAGAAACATACAGCTCTCTTGCTGTAGAGCTGTTTGGCAAGAAAGATGGAGAAATCATCTCATTTTAGATTTCAAGTCTGTGTTTCTCCACCCTGGTGTAGATCACTGGTCTATTGAGAGGGGACAGTGAACAGAGAACAACCCTCCTTTCTGTAACTGGAAGAGAGGGGGCAAAACTCTCCCAGCAACCCTCCTATATGAAGGTAGGGATTTTGAAAGGAGAGAGAAAGATGAAGTTTCTCAGCCATGGGAGGGATAAAATTGAATAATTATGTCTTCTGACTGAAAATAAGAAATTTATCTTAATGTTATCTTGGCACATAGTACAGCCATTAATTTAAAAATCTCTCGGTCTGATCTTTTTCAAGACAAAGTAAAATTTATCAAATCCTACATTTTTTTAGAATATATGAACTTTTTTTTTTTTTTTCATATCGTAGAGATACTTTTGACATACCTGACACCTTTTACTTCAACTTGTTCGTTTGGTTCTTGGGTTGATTAAACTCTATGCATTTTTCATCTTAAAAAGGAATAATGCTACATCCAGTCACCATTTGAAAATTTAAGTTCAAAGCCCAGTGGATAAGACATCAGGATCTCTTTCACCTAACCTGGCGGTATTTAAAATTTATTTTGACAGTTCCAAAATATTCCAGATAATTGAAATGCCACCCTCTGCTAGGTGGTTCACAGAATTTAACAGGGGTTATTTTCCAGTGAACTTACATCTAAAGAGAATTATAGAAGTAAATGAAATAAAAATAAAATATAAAAAATGAAAAAACTTAATAATAGTAAGAGTGAAAGAGATAAAGAGGAAGAGAAAGAGAGAAAAAAAAATTAAACCATTCTACTTGGTCTGTTTTATGTTTCTTTCTCCTCTCTGTTTGTTTCAAATCACTAATCAAAAGCACTTCCCTACTAGTAGGCCTGAAGAGGAATTTTGTTGTTGGACTATATCTTGAACATCTTGAGATAGATAGATGGTGGAGGAAAACTCAATAAGAACCGTGATCGGGCATCACCCGTCTCTCATAACGCAAAGGAGATGCCAACAGTCCCAATGTGCCTTTGGACTGAGCTTGTTGCTGAAGGAGTCCAGATCCTGCATGAGGTCAGCACTGCAATCTGGGACAGAACCAATGCAGATCCAACATGGAAGACCCATAGTAGAAGGAATTGTGTCATTTCCAAGCCACTAAACAGGGGTTGCTGGTGTTAAAAACCCCGTTCAACATAGTGCAACAATGCAACTGTCATTCAACATAGTCAGGGATGTAGGAAACTACCAGAAGTGTAATAAATGGTAAAATGTAAAAAGCCCAAAACATTGGCAATTACTGTTAACAAAATAACAGCAATTTGATAAATACCTTGTAAACTTAATATTCTAATGGTTCACAAGAATGATTTTATACTCTGTATTCACTGCACTTAATACAAACTCAAAGAGAGCAGACAAAGCAGTAAGAGAATTCAAATGGCTCTCCTTGCACAAATGTTTTATGATACCCAGGTTTTTATCTGTTGCTGGTAATTTTGGTCCTAACTGGACATATTTTTAAATCACTTGATTTTTTGAATAACCCAAACTTCTACCATTTAAAAATACATTATGAAAACGAATGCTTAATTACCTAACCCAGTATTAACACTGACTTCTGAAAATTTATAATTAAAAAGATGAAAAATAAAAATAATAAATAATAATAAATTAAAGAATAGCAATTTCATTGCATCTCATCACTTGATATTAAAAATAAAGTATCTGTGAAACAAAAATTTAAGGAATCACTTGATTGTTTTCCATAGGAGTGAACCATATATTTAAATCCCTCTTATCTCTAGTTTAGATTTCCAGTCTAATGAATAAATAAAATGTTAAAAAACTAAAATAGAAAGCATACTCATTAGCAAGCAGACATAACTATTTATATACTCTCTTCTAACTCCAGTAGATTAACTGATGTCACTGCAGTGGAATAAATATAAATTGTTGTAATCTGGGAAGATTTATAAATGAAAAATCCCAAAGTTGTAAAAATGCCATGGTATCTGTGTGATCTGTTTGTGCACAAATATTTTGGATGCTTCAATATTAATATGTCTCAGAGACCCTTCTTGTCAAAAAAATCAGATATGTGGTACTGTCTGGTGAAAAGCCAGCAAAAAGATTGTTTATGTTTTCCAATTCAATTGCTTGTAATACTGAATCAGTATTAATCATACTAGATGGCAAATAGGTAAGTGAAATAAAGAAAGTCTACAGTAGAAACAGCAATATAACATTAAAGTCATACAGCTGCAAGCTTGACAGCAGGGACTGCATATTTGAAAATCCATTTTGCTTCTTCGCATATGCATATGGTTACAGCTTGCTTTTCAAATAAATCTGATCAACATTTTGTGGTATTTGAACATTTTCCCATCTGGTGGATTGTTCATAAAACTCATTTTCCCTGATTTAGTGAGGCAAAGAACACACCAGACTGAATAGTTTTAGATTTGTGTTTGGAACTTCTGGGTTTTTGCAATCCCTCATATGTCCCATAAAACATTCCTAATTTTCCAACAGATTAATTTATGTTTTAAAGCTAATAAGCCAGGTGTCATGGTACTTGACTATTCTTTGCTGTATTATGGAATTTTATTGTGAAGGGTCATGCTCACTGGGTCTCTGTGTATTTTATACCAAAAGAATAAGTTATTTTATTTTTTAGAGGCATTTCACTTCTTTACCATGATGTTCAATCTTCTAAAATGAGTCTGACTATTCCCAAAAGTATTAATTAGTCCACATGTAGGCTCTTGCTTGCATGGCACAAAATACTGCTTGCGACTCTAATGATCCAAATTAAGTAATATTTTTTTTAATTAAATTAAGGCATTAGTATTTCCTGTACTGATTTTTACTTCAACAGTCTTATGGTTTAATGACACCCAAAACCTGGCACAGTGCAGCAATTAAGGCAACATGGAAATGTCTTAGTAAATATCTCAACAACACACCTGTGATAAATTGCAAACACTCCTCTTTCTGATCACTAGAAAGTATGGTAACACTATATGTAAAAACTAGATCTTTAGTGTTCAGGTCAAACCCTAAATCTGTCCACTAGTTTATAGAAAACAGAGAAAAAGATGAAACCTTTCATCTTGAAATATCCACATTTAGAAGGTACATGTCTCTTCTTCTGATGCTTGATCCAAAACATTTTCTTTAGTCTGCAGCTGGTCAACCTGAGCTGGCAAAATATTTCCTCTGATTGCTTTTTTCCTCAGTAATGTTCCTTCCACGACTGTGGTATATTTTTGAATTTCTTCTTGGCTTGACACTACACAAGACTGACAGTGTTGTCCATGCTGCCAGCCTCCCACATGGCACTCAGTGATTAGAGCAGACCCAAAGAGATATTAGTGTCCCTCATTGGATGGCCTACACTAGGTGCCACCTTCGCATTATTAAAGCATCAAGCATGCTAGAACCCTTGTGGTGTGCAGTATTCTGCTGAAGCAAATGAAGTAAAATGACCTTGGTAAGTTTCAGTATTCTGCTGTTGTTTCTCAGCGATTACTCACTTCTTTGACAGAATTTAGAATGTTTTCCATATGATGTTATGCAGTATTTAAAACCACCCTCCAATATTTTCTTTAAAGAACCATCACTGTCAGACATTTCCAACTGCTGTACATCAGTTCTGTGTAGAAGACTTCAACATTCTAATAGGAAAAATCTCCCTCGTATTTTTGGCAAATGTTCTCTAACTTACTTATTTCTCTCCAGATCAATTAAAATTGCGGGTTTTCTATATTTTCACTGCACTTTACTTTGTTCATGCAGCAGGGCCCAGCAGGTTGGACGTAGGGTGCAGAAGCCTCATACAACGATAAATGCTTTTGAATGAAATTTTCTTGCTTAACTGAAAGCTGCTGGATATATTTAGTGGGTTTTGATAAAAAGTGTGACTGATATCAACCCACATTTTTAAATGAAAGTGATAATGGCAACTATGTCCTCTGTTAATGTTATTGTTGATAGGTTGTATAAAACGTGGTGTGAACATAAAACAGATTGAGCTTCACAGATACTGCAGCTGGGAAAGAGACATAACAAGTATATTACATACAAGCTGCTGTGTCAGACGCTGTTTCTCAGATCAAGCAACCTGGACATGCACTCCACAAGAATTATAAATACCTAGGGAATTAAAAGGATTAAAGTATTGATATGTATGGATGCCCTGAAGACTAAGCTGTGAGGCAGGTTTTGATCTAGTTTTTTGTGTCACTCGGGCACATGCATGTAAGTAATATTTAGATATCAAGAGTCTGTATCTGTCCCAAAATCTGATTTTTGAGGAGATTTAAGTTTCTAGAAACTGTTAATTTGAAAATCCTAATCTATTGCATCATTAATTTTATTTCATGGCAGCTCTATGATCTATTTAAGCACCATTTTATTTTTCCAAACTTTAATAGGCTGGTGATTGTAGGAAATGTTTAGCTGGAGAACAGCTGAAGGACAGCTAGCCTTACATCTTAAATCTTGCTTATGAGGCAAGATAAAGCTTTAAAGAAGAGAAATAAATCCAAA
Source organism: Illadopsis cleaveri (assembly GCA_013399915.1). NCBI lineage: Eukaryota > Metazoa > Chordata > Aves > Passeriformes > Timaliidae > Illadopsis > Illadopsis cleaveri. Next base: position 55,747 of record VXBB01003804.1, on the reverse strand, counting down.
AAAAGGCAATAAAAGGTAATTTAATTAGAGACCTGGCAACAAAAGTATGGTTTTTATAGCATCATCTACTGATAAGTACTCTTTCACTTTTCTCTGCATCAGACCTTGCCTGTTTTACATCCAAGAATTTCTTGGCATCACTAAGCAAAAACCTCACATATTTAATATAGACCAAGGATGAAGGTAGTTTAGCAGGATTGAGTATTAGCACATCAAAACCACTTGGAGTATATTTCTTCCATTCATAAAGCAAATTAATGCAGGTAGTCACTATAGAAACAGGTATATTAAAACAGAATCAAGGCCATACATCAAACTTCATTGCAAATCTCAAGGAACATGCCTTTACAATAATATATTACTTGACCTTCAGCTCCAAATATCCATTACACATTTCTAGCTGTCATTCATTCCAAATTACTAAAGTATACAAAGTTATTTACTCTTGTGAATTGACATGGTCTGGACCATCACCAAAAACATACGACTATCTCATTGAGTGTCTAATCCACTCTTCCTTGATGATGATTCTTTGCACAAACATTTCACTTTATCTTTCCAAAGATTTCCACAAAGTACTTTGCAGTGCTTCCTCTCTACATAGAGGGAAAGGTTATCCTTGGGAGGTACTGTGCATACAAACTGGACAGGCAGTTTGGTTCCACTGGTGAAAGCTATCTTTTTCTAAAGATATTTTTAGAAGTTCTTATAACATATGACCAAGGGAGTTTGCGCAAGTATTATAAACTATGAAATTCTTTCAAAGCAGTTGGTGATAGGTAGATGTCTAGTGAGGAATTAAATGCACCCAGTCCACTTCACCACCATTTGCCTTACCAGACAGTTTAGAAGAAAACAGATGCTGACCTCTAACCTTGTTTTAGGGAGTTACAACCTCAAATTCCCTATTAAATGGATTTGTTTGGCACACAGGGAATTTTTGCACACTAAAAAAGCAATATCCAATTCTTCTAAAGGAATTTAGTTTTCATACACTTAGAGATGAAGCATAGGTGGTGCCTAATGCTTCTGCAGGATAAAAATAAATACTTAGAGCAGACAGCCATGTCGGTTTTTTCCCCTATGATCCAGAAACCCTTTTGTTTTGATCAGTGCTGGTAGTGATCCTAGTCTCTTTCCCTTCCCAGCCCTCCTTATGGTCACACATCCTAACACCCCTGTTATAGCCTTTTGTTTGGCATTTTTCCACTTTGAATTCATTAAATATATATATATATATTATCAAATCAATGGTGTTTAATGTGGCCATACTCACTTTGGAGTTGGCCAATAGCTGAGTAGGATGATTACCTCATTTATTGTCAACACTCAGTAACTGTGAAAAAACTCCTCAAAGTTCTTGTCCACAAGCCCTTTGAAAAGAAATCGTAACACTTTTCTCAAATCCATATTACATATGACTCTTATTCTCCAATTTAATAACACTTTAAACTTCTAATTTCTGAAAAAGTCAGGTATATAACCACTATCTTAATGCAACATAAGAAATTCCTTTCTTTCCGGTTTAGGACTGAATCCATGGGAATATAAATCTCAAACATAATAATAAAGCAACCATAAAATGTTCAGTTCTGTACTGTTTTAAAAAGTGGATCCAAACTGACATTCCATGTCCTTCTGGATGATTACCTCTCTAGAACAAGTATTCTGTGTCTCCACAGTATGGAGAGCAAAAATGTGCATCTGTGGACATGTAAGGTGAGGGTAGCGAGATTATCATTAATTACTTCTGAACAGCAGTGAAAGTGCTTCAAGGTTGTTTGCTACCTGCAGACTTGTCAGTTTCTCCATACAATGTATCACAAGGGAGAGATTTTTGAAGAAATACCAGCATTAAAAGAAAAAAAAAAATCAATATGATGCATGACTCTAATCTCTACTTTGCAGACGTTAATGCTTCTGCTTTTGACAGTAAAAGAGAGAGAAAAAAAAGGGGGGGATAGCTAAAGAAGCCAAATCTGGTCAGCTCATAGTGCAAAAGTAATATTTGTGTTAAAGGAAAAGTATTACATAATTTGAGCAGATGGAGTGCTTTGCACACCCCACCCTGCCTTCCCCAAAACAGATATTGCAAATCTGAAAATTTTCACATTAAGTCAAACCTTTTTTAGGCTTCTGCACACAGTCCAAAAGTTGTGTCATATATGATACTCCCAAAATACTAAATATAATAATAGTGCCTTCCATAAAATGTTAGATGCAATGCTACCCTCTGAGGATATAATCTCACTTTATGACCATCAGAATCAAGCTTGCTCTAATTATGTAATGAATTTGAAATCTGCCTACATAACACAGAAATACATTTTGAATTATGAAAATAATTTGGGTGTTTCTTCACCTTATTTTAGAATAAAAATGTTTAGCCTTTTTGTTTTGTTCACTGTTTTAAGCAAATCATGAACATGTGCATGTGCCAACATGGATATATGCTGCATTGAAGCGAGACCATTCATGTTTTTCAAAATGTTACACAATAGCAGGGCAAAGTTCGGTCTCCTATCTTTAATTGGGTCAAGATCTCCACTGTGGAAAAGGAAATAAAATGCAAAGGGTATAATAAATACATTAAAAATGACAAATCACTATAGTACCTACTTACTTAAAATGGAAAATGACAGAGTATTAATGTTCTTTCTGAAGGAAAAGGTTAAAGGGGAAATACAACACATGCATTGAGTAAGCAGGCAGAATGATGAAAAATCTCTGTCCCTTTGTTAAATGAATATAAAATTAAAAGTGTGTGGAGTAAGAAAAAGCAAAAGAATTCTATCTTCATGCACTACCAGAGTCCTTTTTATTTTTTCTTTCTGTTCATTTGTTGTTTTCTTTTTCCCAGTCCCAGCTTTTATAGAGTCTGAAATATATTTGTAGATATATCAAATGTGGGCAGTTTGACTTATTTCTCATGTTGAATGAATCTTCACTCTGAGAAAATTTTTTCACCTGCTCAACCCCAAGCTAAAAGCATTTCATCATGTAGACAAAAATTCAGTGGACACTCAAATCCCCAAGTGTGTAAAATTCAGGAAGCTGAGTTGGATTTCATTGCTTTGTGCATTTTGGAAACATTGTGCACACTTTAAACATCTCTCATATTATCATTCCAGAGGTTATTTACAAAACAAATGACTTTACTGCTGAAAATATGCTTGAAAGGTAAAACTGTAAGTTAATACCTGTAAAAATTTGGCTTTGATAATTTTCTATTGATAAGAAATCTGTGCTCAGCAGTTGATATTTCAAAGTATATATTATATAATTATATTTAGCTTTTCTATCAAATTGTACTCTAATATCCTTTAAAATATGGGGCCATTTTCCACCCATGTTACAGACATGGAAGCCATTCTCTGTCTGAGTGCATACTTGCTAGAGCTTTAATTTTTTTTTTTAACTTTGCAAAGGATAATACAGACCTTGGTGATGTGAAATGGACCCCTTCATGTCATCAGAATCTAGACAATTATTAAAAAGGGTTTAGCATAGTTATTCTTTTATATTAACTCCTCATCTTTGCCTAGCTGATTTCCCTTGTTTCTGCTTTTAACTATATCACACACAGGGGAAAATAGGATTTATAGATTGAGTAGCATTGTAAGAAGCCAGGTTGTTACTGTTAAAGCTTAAAGAGGTTGGAAAGGGAATAAGGGTAAAGGCAGGTACAAAAGTACAAAAGATTTACACATTGAATAAACCTTGATACAACAGCTTGTGCTTCCCGCAGATAGTGCCAAAAGATCACACGTGCATGCTGCAGGTACAGGTAAATCCAGACACTCAAAAGCATGAGGGTATTTCTGAACACTTGACTGCAATACTGTTGCCCCGCAACATCTTTCCATATTTTGATGTACCTTCTTACTCCTCTTCAGGAGTTGTGAACAGTTTGTACAGGGAATCACTTGCCAGAAAAGAGAAAACTGTTGTGACACAAAAGGCTGGATTTCAGCTGAGCTACAAACTTCCTAAGAGAGCTTGTACAGCAGTGAATGTTGTCCATGTTTAACCCCTCTTGATTTTGGGTGGCGGACTGCAGGGTTCTGTAGCTGAAGGCTGCTGTTATTGTCAGCAGAAGGAAACAGGAGCTCCAGGAGCAGTGTTTAAACCACCAGCTAAAGACGGAGATTACAGCTGTTGTGCTCTGTCATGGTTTAACCCCAGCCAGCAGCCAACCCCTACACAGCTGCTTACTCACTCCCACAGCAGCAGGATCAGGGAGAGAATCAGAAGGGCAAATGATAGAAAACTTGTGGATTGAGATAAAGACAATTTAATAGGGAAAGCAAAAGCCGCACACACAAGCAAAGCAAAAAAGGAATCATGTCACTGCTTCCCATGGGCAGGCAGGTGTTCAGCCATCTCCAGGACAGCAGGGCCCCATCATATGGTTAACTCTGCCTCAGATAAAATCAGCTCCACTTTTAATGTAGGTGAAGATATCTATGCCTTAAAACTCAGTCACTCACTGGTAAATTTTCAGACCACATCGAGCTCCAGAGTTTCCAGTGGAATGCAGAGGTTCTGTCAGAGAGTCACAAAACAATTAGTGGCTTCAGAGTGGGGATGTACAACATCCTAAATGCTGGAAAAGAAGGTGGACAAAGCAGGAGACAGGAAACACCTCACACAGGGATGTGACCTGAAAAAAATTAATCCCATTCCTTCCTTATCTCAAGCAATTTACCAGGGCTGCAGAGGAGTGCCTCCTACTTGTACTGTAAATATTTTGGATCCTCCCATAAAATTAAACTAGGTTTTCTGCTATAAAAGTTAGGAAGACCTTTTTTTATTATTATTTTGAAACATATCTAAAACTGAATAAAGTATGACTAGATATCCCCTTGTATTTAGTAGTTTTGTATTTATAATACTCCACCAAGATATAAAGTCACTTTTTCCACTTCCTGGAATGAGGATTTAAATCTCAATCTCTTTCCTTTCAAATTCCTAATTCAAGCGTAATCTCTGATGCTTGGGAAAAAAGATCACACAAAGTAATTTAATGTTTGCTACTGAAGCTGATCCACATTATCTGGATTATTTAGACATTTGGAGGGGAAGAATGATAAAGCTAGAACAAGAAATAATGTGATTCTTTAGCCCGATGGACATATATCTCTCTTGAGACAGTGGAACTGCAGATTATGGTCCTTGCTCTTACATAATGAGTTTTTGGAGCATGTCACATTTCAGCCAGCAAAATCACAAAGACAGCAGGACATTTTATTAGGAAGGAGAAAAAAAATGTTTAATCTCTCAAAGTGCAACATCTGGTGACCATTGCTCATATTTTCTGATGTGGATTAATGTCATCACACATTCAATGTGGGCGCATTTGAACTGTAATCTAATTAGATATTGAAAGTATTCTGGTGCCACTTAGCCAAAATATCAAAATATTGGTTTTGTTTGCAGTCATAAGCTGCTATGTTTACTGATACTGTGTTGTTGTACCAACCTTTCCTTCACCAAGGTCCCATCACTCTGCAGTAACAGCAGGAGGGTACTAATCCTCTGCAATAGCACTTCAATTTTCTCATTACAGAAATTGGCTCCATTTTCCTGGCTTAGGCAAACCCAGTGTCGCTCAGACCTTGGGGGCCACAGATTGGGAGCAGCGAGAGCAGAAGAAGTGCCAACTGTAACAGCAGATAGATATTTTAGCAACAGCTGTCTGATTGTGTGTGCTCTTCCTGGATATCAGTTTAAATGTTCCAGCTCTGCCAGCATGAGATGTTTTCCCCCCTACACATTACAGAGCCAAGTAAGAGTAGGACAATCTTTAGAATGAAGCAAAAAGCAATGTCATAACAGCTCAGCAGATTGTTAGCATCTTCGTATATTCTCAAAAGCACTGAAAGAGTAATCAGAGTAATGATAAAACAGTAACAATATAGGTACAAAATTATAAACCACAATCATCTTAAAATCACACCTTGTAGTTGTACCGAGGCTTCTTTACGGTGCATGTCACTGTTTTTAAGTTTCACAGCATATCTGAGAGGAGAGCAAATTTCACTAGCCTGACTGTGACAATGAGAAAACTGAAACAGATAAGTCCATCTTTCATGAGCAATTAAATGGCACAAAGGGAAAAAGAAGCAAAGTCTCTTAACTTACAGCTTTGTGCTCTAACCACTGGTCTGTTCAAGGAACTGTATGGGTAATTTATACCTTAATTTATTCAATTTCATTTATTCCATGTCAGTATTCACATGCAGCTTTGTGTACAGAAAGAAATTAAAACCATGAATTCCAATTAAATTGCTCATTAAATTTGTGTAAGTCTAGGAAGGTACAGAGCTCCCTCCACCTTGAAGTCTGAGTGCTTACACATGGCATCCACAACCATAGAATGGGTTGGGTTGGAAGGGCCCTTGAAAGGTCATCCAGCCCAACCGCCCTTCAATGACCAGGGTCATCTTCAACAAAAGCAGGTTGCTCAGAGTCCCAAGTCCCATCCAACCTGACCTTGAATATTTCCAGGGATGGGACATCTACAACCTCCCTGTACAACCTTTCATAGCATATCATCACCTCCCTCATTGTAAAAAAACCCTCCAAATTTCCTTATATTAAATCTAAATTGTGTCCTCTTTGAGTCTGAAACTATTACTCCTCATCCTGCTGCAACACACCCTGATAAAAAGTTTGTCCTCATCTTTTTTGAAGTTCCTCTTTGAGTACTGAAAGGCTGCAATAACATCTCCTCAGACACTCCTACGGGCTGAACAACCCCAGTTCTCTCAGCCTTTCCTCACAGAAGTGCTCCATCCTTTTAGCCAACTTTGTGGCCCTCCTCCGATCTCACCTCTACGGGACTATGCATTTTTTTAGTAATAATAGTGCATAATTGTGATGCAGTGAAACTTCAGGTAATCATCCAGTAGCTTAGATAATTTTATTTGATTTCCCTTGGCATCTCCTAGATCTGAAAAATAGGATTTCAATTAGTAAAAATAATTAATATTTCTGCTTTGGAATAAAAACTGAAGATATATGAAAATAACAAAATATATGTCCCTTATTAATAAAGAAAAAAATCATAATACTGCTATTCATTGTCTTGTAATGGCAGTTGGTTTTACCTATGCTTAGTTGCTAGTCTCTGGTCTAGCAGTGGAAATTCTTAAAGGTTTCACATGGAATCAATCCCAAATTTCATAACTTTTGTAAGGCTTTATGTTGAAGTATGAACTTCATCCACTAATTTATAACTGGAACATAAGTATTCATAATAATCAATTTCACGTCTTCAGAAAAATGTTGCTTCTTGATACTCTGTGTTCCAAAGCTCTGCAAATAACTGTGTTTAAGTTCTTCAGGACAGCATAACAGTTGAGCTCTAACATTTGGTTTAATATATCTAATAAAATTTCCCACAATTTCTGGATAGGTAAAAAGTAATCAAATGGAATTTGTGCAAGGTCTAACATTAACACTCTCCTTTCATAAAGACACCAAGAGTAGTGTTTCCGAATTTCAGTTTTATGTCCTCTTTCAAGCATGTGATCCAAATTAATTCTAATAATGAACTTATCACAAATTTTTGAAGTTGTTCCTTTCAACAGAGATTCTCTGTCACTAATTTCTTCATGAATTTAGCAGTATTCTTGATAGAGTTTGTGGCTGGAATTTCTCCTGGTATTAAAAATAACCCCAATAATTAAAAAGGAAAATTTGATGCTACAAGAATCTGTGGGAAAAAAATGTCTAGCAATGTAATTGATCTAAAACAGGACACTGAGGTACTCATAGGACTTTATAATCTCTCTGGCAAATCATGTTTAATGTGATTGTCATGTAATGCTGACAGACAAGTTTGTTTGAGGTTTTTTAAATGTGCAAGTTTAATTTTCCACAACCCTTAATCCCCATCCCCCATACACAAAGCTCAAGAATCCTTAAATGATATCAACCAACTTCCCCTTTTTCCATGTTATCTATAGTATATTTTCAATTGTGAAAAAAGAAAAACAAACAGTAAATCTGAATCAAATTTTGATCTCTGAAAGAGTATATAATGACTCCCCCTGATCAAAATGGACTTAATAAAGGTTGTGTCTTTATAGAAGAAAACAGAAGGAAGAAGTATATTTATTACTTTTGGGTAAACATTAATTATAAATTTTCAGGAGTGTTGTGGATTTAGAGGCCACTAGAAGAGAATTCCATGAAAAGCATGAACAGTGTATTTAACCACTTGTTCAAATCAAAGAAAAAAAAATACTCTTTCAAAAGTATATTTCAAGGCCGTTTCTATTAACAAAAACTTATTTACAGGAATTTTGCTTTCCTGAAAATATTTTCAGAACAGAAACCAAAGCCCTTGGGGGTAAGAACAATAGATCTGCACAAAGACACACAGTTTTTTGATTTAATATCTTTAATTTTTAGTTTTACCCTTTTCTATTTAATGGAAGAGAAGACACAGTACTATATTTTCTTGGTGACCAATCCTAGGTGATTAATTAAAACTTTAAAATCATTTTGAAATCACAATGTCATTATGAAACAGTGCACAAATAACACCTTTTCTGAAATATAGTCATAATAAAACATCTTAAGGTACACTGAGTAACAATTATGGCTTATTAATACGTTTGTCTGATGATAATTCCTTATCTAAAAACATAGCCCAGAGCTACTTTTGAATAGTTATTAATTATAGGATTTCTTCAAAAACCAAAAGCTAGCATATAGCTCTCTGGATTCACTAAGAAACACTGATGTCAAATTATTTTTTCTTCTATATCACTAATGGGATTTTCTTATGCTGCCTTGGTCTCATCTGAATGGCTCTTTAAATTCCAAGCCAGTCCCATCTCATTAACATGAGTGAAGTCATACCACTGCAGAGGTGCAGAAACAGGAAATTTTTCTGCATGAAACTTTTAGAGATCTGATATCTCTCTTCTGCCTATCCACCATGGAGGAGTTCTTCACAGGTTATAGTAATAACACGTCTCAGTTGAAGTATTGTTGTTTTCACATTTAACAAATAAAGCTAGTCCTGTGCATTTGTCACCAAAGCTAAAAATGTGTGTGTGAAAATGTATCATCACCCATTTAGCATCCAAGTAACTGCTTTTAATGGTCATGTCCTAAGCAGACATTTTCCAAACCCAGCAATGTTTTACTATTGCTGCCCCAGAAAGCACTTCCTGTACATGCTGGTAAACCCACATTTGCCTTTTTGCACAAAAAAAAGAAAAAAAAAAAGGTAATTATTATAATACAGAATTACTGACGTGGGGAGAAAAATTCTTTCACGTATTCTGTTTATCAGTGTGTTTTACCTGCACTGATAAATATTTGAGGAAATAAACTGGAAGGAGGATGAAAAGAGGATAATCATATCTGCAAACAACGTATGACATGGCATTGAACCTGTATGATCAGGAGTCAGAGATGCTATTCCAACACAGCAGTGCTTGAGACATCCTTCCACATCTTTCCTGAGACATTTTCCTAGTGTGCTTTCACCCACAAGCCTTTTATCCTAACTCTCAGTACAGTATCTTATATCTCCTTCCTGAAATGGCAATATTAAAGGCACAAATACCTAACGTTTATTGGCTAATTTTGTGGAATTAAAAAACGTGCTCTCACATGTGCCAGGATGTTTTACAGAGTGATTTCTGTCTTCCCTCCCTGTCTGAGAGAGGGATGCTGCTGTATGATGCCTGTTGCTGGGTAGCTCACCACCAGGATCAGTCGAGCTACAGACACGCAGGTTCTTCTTCTCATCTCACAGGTTGTCATGGAAAATGCACCATGCAGGCAACCTAAAAGAGCAACATAGGGTTGTCTGGCAAAACAACATTGCTCAGGAAAGGGAAATAGTTTGAAAATAGGCTGGTACAGCTGGCAGATATTTAGGCAGGACATTCCTTATTGATCCACAACAGCACATCTGTCAATTTAACACATACATACAGAAAGGCAAGCAAAACTGATTAGAACCAAGCTCAGAGAGTTGGTTAGGATTAGATTATAGGCTGTTAGTAGGGACTGACATGCTTTGCACATCTGACCAAATGATAACAATGTGTTTCAGAAATTAATAATATCTGAGAATTTCTCATGTCAACCGAATTAATTTCTGGAAGTCAACTGACCCTACCAAAAAGAGCAGTAAGGGAAATAAAATTTTACTGGAAAACTTTTCTTATTATTCTCTAGTTCAAATAATGAGGAAACCATTTGACTATTTTGGCTTCTGTGCAATTATATTTATTTAAAGAAACAGAACACTGCTTAATTATGTATATGAATACTTGGCACATATAATTACTACCCAACAGGCAAACTCTGTTTGGGTTTGTTGGAATGCCAATGGGCTTTTATTAGTTCAGCCCATCATTCTGTTGTGAAATGGAAATGAAAAGTGGAAAATATGTTTTCCCTCTCTAGGGATCACTTCAGCTCCTTTTTCTCTTCATTTTATCAGACTTCTTGTTGCTATGGGGGTCTTGAAGGCCTATTATTAAAACACCCTGCAGTCCTAAGGGAAGAAAAGCAAGCTGGTGCTGCAGATGGAAACAGTGTGAATAGAATAAACTATAAGCACCAAAAAATTCCAATAAATGCTGCAAAATATATGCATTATTCTCTTTTGTTTCCAAAGTTCATCTAGAGTTTTCACCTTTTACCTTTCAATTTTTTTCCAAATATATGACAATTCATAGTATCATTCAAATATAAAAGCACAGAAGGAAAACCAAATTAGTTATGCTGGCTCTTCTTGGGTCTCCTTTTGCACAAAGCAAACTAAATCCAAGTTAATCCATTCCATACAGATATCCAACCTGGAGGAAGAATGGAATTAATATAAAAACTCAATGCAGAAATGACATCTGCATAGCTCTTTCAGAAAAAGAAAGGAAAAGATACAAGATACACCTGCTTGGTGGTTAAGTACTAGTTTAATCTACAGGTTAAGTCTATTGAAAATTCATATGACAGTAGTTTTTACAATCATTTAATCATTATACTAAAAAAAAAAAAAAAATCTGGAAAATCAGTAAGATAGTGACCAGGATCTTTTTTGTAATTAGTTTTGTAAGAATGAAAACTGACAGCAGTTACATGTAAGCTTTCTAGAACTTAATTGCAACTGAGAGTATGAGTACTGAATATATTTTAATAATTTTCTTTTCGTTACTTGTATATAATAAATTTTGAACATGACCAAAGAATATCCATGCATACTGAATAAGACGGTGATACTGCACATCAAGTGAGTCAAATAGTCTTCTAAAAATTGTGCAAAAGTCAACTTGTACAAACTGAACACATCAGAAGAAGCAGACATTTCCTGTATTTCACTGACAGCATCTACATGAACAGAGAATTAAAGATTATTTTGTAATGACCAAATGATTCCTGATCAACTGTAGACCTAATAGTGACACATTTCTGAAGACCAGGAAAGAAAGCCACAGCATAAATTTGATTTTCTCTGGAAGAGAAGGAGAACATTTTGCATGAGGTTTGTTTTTGGTTTTTTTTTTTTTTTTTTTCCCTTCCCCATTTTTAATTTAAAAAACACACCTAATTTNGGGGTTTTTTTTTGGTTTTTTTTTTTTTTTTTCCCATCACTCATTTTAATTTCAAAAGACACACTAGTTTAGACTTGCTTTATCTTGGAAATATTTCATTTCTCATTCATATCATTGTTCTTAACTTCAGCTTTTGTAGTGTATTAAATTCAGCATATTTCATGACTTCATATATCCAGAGAACAG
>VXBB01003804.1:26053-43889 GCA_013399915.1 Illadopsis cleaveri | reverse complement strand
CACACCTTCCCTTCCCTTCCCTTCCCTTCCCTTCCCTTCCCTTCCCCTACTACTTATTCCCAGCTCCATTCATACTGAGGCTTCGCCATCAGGTACAAAACTTCTCAATTCCAAGTATCCTTTATTCATCATCTCCTGATATGGAAATGCATTACATATTTTGTAACAAAGTACCTTATGCACATTTATAAGTTAGTTTGTTCCACTCTGCCCTGACCTGCAGAGACCTAAATCTTTACATAATAGTTTTGGGGGTTTGATTGAATTGAAGTACTAAATAGCTGCAAAATGCTGTAATCAACATATTGCTCAACTCTTTCCCACAGGCAGTGTCCAGTTTTGAAGCCTTCTTTGAAGGAAAACTCTTCCCTGGCTGACTGACAAGTACTCCACATGAAATTGCTTCATGAGAGTCGTAAATGCAGTAATCTTGCCCCAGAGCCTCATACATTATGCTCACAGTACATACCTGTCATTATATGGCACTAAATGCATCAGAATGAACTGATTTCATTAACTTTCCTGGCTCTAGATTGGAATGGATAAAATAGTCTGAAGCCTTTATCACCAAAGAAATGGTCTTGAAAGCTAATGTTTACATTCTAGCTTCACAGTACCAGTGCGTAGTGCAAGACACAGGAGCTCCCTAATTCATTATTAATTCGCTCAGAACTAATTGACACTTGATTTAATCTAATTCTAACATAGCTTAAGAGAAACTATTCATGTTTTTTAAAAAGTGTTTTTCAAGGAAGCAGGCATGGAGGATTGAGAGAAGGCCAGTATATAAGGGTGGTAAAGGGTTGTACACACCAAAATTCTTACACAATTCTAACTTAAGGCTGAAGAAAATCCAACAATTTCTGCAAGTCTGTTGAAAGAAAAGTGTTCCAAATATAATTGTAGAACAGTAGGAAGTCTGGATGAGGTGTTGCACCATTTATTATCTTACCATTTTGGACACTTTGACAGTAAAGCAGAATTAAAAAGGTCAATAGTAATAGTAGCATAGGTTATTTCTTTCAAATCTGAATTGATAATAAAGGTAAACTCTCTCTCTGGGTAACATGAATCAGTGATTCTGCTAGAATTGTTTCAACTCCTGTCATAAAATGCCTTCTTTTTCAAAACTTGTTTGAATATCTGGCTGAGTAGGAATTGCAAATTGTCCTGAAATAGTTGAGTCTTTCAGTACTGCGGCTACTAACATGTACACAAAAAATAACAGTTTTTATTCATGCTTCAGGGCCTGTTCTGGTGCGGGGATATTATAGTTGATATTCCTTTCTGGGAAATTCTTCAAACTCCACAAACTTATGGGAAAACCATATAATATTCAAATGAATGAAGTGCCATTTTATGTTTACATACTAAGCCATTACTACTTTTTCTTAGCATTAGTGAACTAAAATAGAAATTTAAAAAATTAAATAAGTTTTATGACATCTGAAAATTCAAAAACAACACAAAAGGAATGATACAAATTTAAGGAGCCCCTTCATGATACAAGTTTATTTACAGTGGTAATAACAGATAGCAGGTAGTTACTTTAGAAATGGAACAAAAAGTTTTAATATCCATCTTGCAGAAGTGTGTGTGCGCTTTCAAAAGCAATTCTGCTTGTCTCTGTATGATGTAACTAGCACCTTACAAAGCTTTTTGAGCAGAAAAGACAAATATATACCAGAAGCTTACAAACTGGTGTTTACAACACATCTTTGAAGGGACAGAGGGACAAGTTAAAGTATTTAGAAATTAAGCTTACATTTCCCATTGGTATGCTATCCAGTATGCTATTGAGAGTACTGATATGCCTTTTCTCACCTAAGAAACAATCCTGAAGACAGTTTCCTCAAAATCAAGTTTGTCTACCAAAAGGCAACACATTTTGTTGAAAATTCCCAATGAATATTTCCCAAATAATGTTAAATTTTCCTTGAACTCTCATATTGTTAACATATTAACAAAAGAAACCAGAAACAAGGGGGCTCATTCAAAAGGCAATTCTACTATTTCAAAATATGCTTCCATTATGATTTCAAAGACAAAGGTTAAACTTTAACCATTTATATTAATATGTGTAGAACAACAGTTTAGACAGATTGCAGTTCAATTCAATTTTACTTATGTTAAAAGATCATAGAACAGAAACTGAAGTAAAGCTCAAATATTTTTCATTAAAATGGGAAATTTCAGCAATATTGAAACAAGTCAAACAATGCACTTTGAAGATTCAAATTGTAATTTTATTTACAGTTAATATTTTTCTGTGAAATATTTTTAATATGCGAAAAAGTAGTTTTGACAAAAAAAAAAAGCTATGCCAATTTTTTCTAGCACTTTTCAAATTTTACTCGTGATTCAAAAATGTATGTTACATTACAAGCTATATGGGAGCAATATTCCAATTCAGAGAATTGACAGTCAGTATTTAGCAGGGGATGCAATGAGAAAATTGCAAAGGAGACTTACTGTAAATCTATTGAAATTAAAATTCTGCAATTTTTTGTTATTTTTCACCAATGCTTTAAAACAACGATTTTATATTGGCTTATTTGTATTTCATCCTTGCACTTTTCACTAAAAATATAGGTAAGATAATGCAAGTGCTCTTGGGGGATAGTAATTGCTCTTAACTGGGTGGATTTGGTGACATCACACAAAGTATGTGCATGGAAAGTCCAAAGGACTCATAGCATAATGTGTGGGTCAGTGGTTTTGAAGTAGAAAATCAGAAAGAAAGGTAAAGGACCCATAAAGTAGGCAACCAGAAAACAGAAATAAGAAGTTTACATGTTGCACGCCTTCAGATCAAACAAAGACAAAACAATAAAATTACCAAAGGTCTGTACTTCTTAATTTACTATTAAAAACCCCCAAAACTCCCAAACTTAAATATAGCTATTTAGAACTGTTATTATGCCGTAGGAAGTATGGCCTTCATTTCAGATTAATTTAATGCTGCAGAGGTTTTTTTTTTTTCTTTTTCCTGGTTGGCACCACAAAGTGGAAACTGTTTATTGTGCCAATACAGATGCTTTTCATTATTCCACTTTTCTCCTGCCTAGCACAGTAAAATGCTGTTTTATTTTTAGGAAATTTATTTCTGTGGATAAAGATGAGAATAATCTTTAGCCTCTTAATAAGCAGTTCTATTATTCCTTACATTCTGCTACTGTGCTTCAGTAATGCTCTTTTTCTTTGCCTCATTGTCTGAATCTTACAGGTAAATACATAAAGCTTCTAAGAACTGCGCGATGATCCCTGTAGGGAAGTAAAGTTCTTTGTGCCAAAACTTTTGAAATGAACACTTACAATGTTTCGGGCTGTTGGTCTTCTTTACCAATGCCCTAAGTATCAATTTGAATGGATTTATGACTATCATTTAAATCATTACCAGTCTCAGTAGCAGTGTATTTATTAGCTAGTTGTGCTGCATTATAACCACTGACTAAAAAAAAAAGGCACTCATTAGCAAGATTCAAAAAAGAAAGAACAACATTTTTGCTTTTTTTCTTTTTCACTTTTTTCCACTTTTCTTACCACTTTTTTATTAAGAAAAGAGAAAGTAACCTGTTGTTATTTTGTTTTTGGTTTTGTTTTTGTTTACATTTCAGTATCTTACTGTGACAGTTGGTGGTCTCACATAACCATTGTTTCTATTTTTTGTTTCTTCCAATTTTGCTATAACTAAATTTCATTAACACTTTAGGAAATGTGAACATTTTCCTTCCATCTGCTAAATGGCTTTTAAAACCCATTTACTTTGATTTAGCAAACCTGGAAACAGCTGGCAAAAATAATTTTTATTAAGTTCTTCAGTTTCATATTTACAAGATGTGTGAGTTTCATATTCTTTCTTAAGTTCTATAATTGGTTTCTATTTCTCAACTGTACAATTTCTTTCTAAATGCTAATTAACCAGGTGGTCAGATGTTTAGTTATCATTCTGCACATTAACCAGTTTAATGTGTCTCAGTTTAAATGTGTAGAGCTGATGATTCAAATGACGTGCATAAAAACTGTAAGAATGGATATTTAGTTTTCAGCCATTACTTTCTTCTTCTTTCTAATTCAGAACTTGATTGTGATGATTAAATAACCTAAGAAAAGAACATGATAAATATGTTCCCTGCCTTAAATGCCTGTATACTAAAATGTTGATTTTTGCAGCCTCTAAAGTACCATCAGGATGAAAGAATGAGTGATAGAGACTTGCTAATGACCTTCTCATTAGCTCTTTCTGCTCAGTTTTGGATGTGATAGCCTATATGCCTTACTTATTCACTTTTAACTTGCTCCAATTCTAGAAAAGGAGGCATCCTGCAGCCAGTGAAAGACACTGATTTGTTTCTGGAGTGACAAGTCCACAATCCTGGTCTTTCAGAGCTGCATAAGATGTGTCCATGAGTCTGAATCCATTAACACTGAACATCTGTCCTTTTGAGACATATTCTTGTACATCTGCTTAGGGCTGTACTCTGCCATCAGAATTTAAGGTGTGAAAGCAGATTCTCAACAGAACAATAATTAAGAAAAAAATACTCAAAACCAAACCTCAAAACTTGCCACTTGCCTACTGAGCTGCACACAGCTGTGGGCTGTACTAAAACAGCATCACTGAGATGCTCAGTATCAAGCCATACCTGATGAGTTTTTCAGCATCATGAAGATATTTCAAGTTGTCATTTTGGGAATATGCAATTAAGGATCATATGTCCACAGAGCAATGCCAGGAAATAAGATGCCAAAGATAAGGCTTGAGTCACCGGTATTAAACAAATTTCATCAGTTCTTTGTTTAGATCTTTGACACTTAAGTAAGGGCTCTATGTTGGGGTTTTTTTGTTTATTTTTCCATGAAAATATATTTCTCTCATCTTCTTAACAAACCTAATTTGTGATCAGTTTCAAGCAATAACTGAGTTATAGAAAAAAACCAAAAACTTACTATAAGCATTATCATTTGAGCAAACATATATAAATCAGAAATTTGTCACAAAAATTGTGGCAGTGGTGTATGCATCATCATCATCATGCTCAATCTATTCCCATAGATTCTTTCATTATCTCTGGTAGATGCTATTGGCATGGACTGAGTCAAAGACTTCCAAAACCTTTGGGAATCTAGACTGCACAGATAAATCTTCACTGACTTTCTGCAGATGAGGTTAGCTTCTCTGAAATGAGAGAAATATCTGTGTTCCAAAATAACCTTTGAAAAATGTCACTAGACACTCTGGCACAGAAGGTTGACTAATTTGAGTGATGTTTCCAAATAAAAGAATGAAAGACTCAGTAATGTCAGGCTCATAGAACGAGTTCTGCAATATTTCTAAATAGAATACTGATAAACAATTACAACTTTTGCCATTGGAAATGTTCCACACAGACACTGAAACATCCCTTTGCTCCACTGAACATGAATCCTCAGATTCTCATGGAGTTTTCAGAGAGTAGTAACAAATCCTGTTGAAATAGTATTTATATAATATAGACAGTGCTGTCCTACCATATCTGTGTTCGAATTATGCACACATGATTTGCATATTCCACCAGAGTAAGGCCTTTAGTCATTAAACAGTAAGATTCAGTCAGTTACCATGAATTCCTAAACCTTCATGGACACATCTGTCAACTCATATCCGTATCTTTTTCTGTAAGTAATTCTGCTACTCTGAAATGTACCACTTAAAATTTCATGCACACAAAGATGCACGGTGTAGATTTTTAATAGGCTAAGTTACGAATATCATGCCTTTTGTTGTCATAATGAGCTAGAAATACATTTGTCATGAAAAGCTTCATTTAACATTTAGTTGTTGACTAAATGTAGGCTGATGGTTGATAAAAGATTACGTGCATTTCACTGTGCTGTTGTCAGTAAGGCAGTGAGCTTAACCGTGTGGGGTACAAAACAAGCCACAGTGACAGAGGATGTAAAGCTGGCTTGGTCAGTAGCAGTTTAAAAACATAGTTTCAAATTTGCATACAATCTAGGTAACAAGGGGTGTCTCTGTTTTAAACAAAGGGAAACAGTAAAGAGATGATTGTCAGGGGATGTTTTTAGAGTACTTTGGAAGTTGTACTTAATTACACTAATCAATACATACTATCACCTCTCAAGTTTAGGCTGGCTTTATGTACGTGACAGAAACCGGCTGAGAATGGCAGAGAAGAACATATGAAAAAAAAAGCCTTCTCACATCTCCAAAACCAGAAAAACTTCCTTATTCAGGTTTCTGAATACAAGCATTTAGGAAAGCAGAGAGCAGGACATAATCAGAGGCAGTCACACATCTCACAGCTTCTCATTCAGGTTCCCCTCTCCTCCAGAAGCTTCTCCTTTGACATGGTGCCAGAACTGCTGCTAGCTCCCAACAACGTGCTGAGAGTGGCTATTCCCAGATGCAATGGATCTGGGTAACAGAAGAGCAGGGCACTGTCTAGCTATAGCTGCCTACAGCACAGTCGTGTGCTGAAGCACCGAGGGTGGAGGCAAGGACGAGCGAGAAGTCTTTCATGTGGTTTCCAAGGAGGTTCATTTCCAAATAGAGTCCAGAGATGAGAGACCTCAAACCATGGTGTGCAGGCACTTTTATATGGGGGAGGATCTAGGGGATCCTTTCAACCAATAGGGAAAGGACTGGGAAGGAACAGAAGGCAGGATTTACAAAATTTAAACCAATGAGGAGGCACAGGGCGGGGGGAACAGTTCGAACAAACCAATAGGGCTTCCAGTAACACGGGATTTTCAAGGGGATTTCCTAAAGCAAGGGGCTGGTACGAGGCGGGATTGACAGCTCAGTAGGAGGAGGGAGAGGGAACAACATTCTGTATCGGGGGCAGGTCTAGGGCAAGATGGACAACTAGGTGGGAGGATATACTTTAGGACTGAAGTAACAATACAGGGGGGAACAGAATAAACCATTGGGAATAAAAACACACTGCAACATTCTTTGCCCCCTGAAAAAGCAGCAGTAGTAAGTAGCAAGAAGTGTGTGATCCTCCATCCAGTGCAGACCAGTAATGGTGCTCCCTTCCACCAACTCCAGCATAAGGAGAGGCACACTGCTGAGGGCAAAAGTGCCTCACCAAGCTGAGGTGTGCCCAAATATGTCCAAGAACCTGAAGTTGCTCTTGAAATTCAATATACTTGGTGATAGTCCAGGTGACTCAAACGTGGGATTATCTAGGCAAGCAGTTCTTAAAGAACATCACACCTTCCTTTTCCAAGCATTTTAACACACAAAGGTCATTTATAGTCCTTGCAAGGATTCAAACAATGGTCCTGTGCATCTTAGCCCCTCTTAATAGCTTGAGTGTTATCTCTGGGTAAGCAGTGCCAAGCATACTATTCAGAGCTAGGTAGGTTGCTCAGAAACTGGGTATACACCAGCAAACCTCACTCACTGTGTATGAGACAGGATTCAAGAAGCCTGGTAATTTGGGGCCAGAAATCCCCCAGTGTTGCTAAATGCAACAACATGCAGTGAATGCATTTATGAATACATTTTCTGTGGTTTTAGTTTCTGAAATAAAATCTAGATTTAGGACTAGATGTTTTTCATTGCCATAGAAAAAAAGATTTTCAGGCCTGGGGACCAAATTGTAAAAAAAAAAAAAAACAACAAACAAACAAAAACAAAACAAACAAACAAACAAACAAAAACCCAAAAACACCTAACCCACAAACCCCATATTAAATAAATAGATCAAGATTAAACTGTATTGTTTTAAAGTCTCTACTATGATCTTTGTGTACACTATGAATACCAGTCTTACACAACTTTACAGAAGAATAAGACAAAACCAACAGTCTCTGAGGTAGCAAAGGATATAGCAATGCTTGTATTTTCTCTGAATACTGGGAACTCCAGGAGTCAGAAGGCAGAAGTTTTTTAGAAAGCTGTCCAAGAGAGCAAATGTAGGGCCTTGGAGCATAATTAAGGAAATAACTACTTCTGTTTGACATTCCTCATGAAAGAACGTGTTATGTCTTATGAATTCAAAACATGCAATTAAACAAAGCACATTCCCCTTTCTCTTGTTCCCCAAATAAAGTAATTCAGAAACCACCACTTTGAATTTCTGGCTGTGCTAGCTAGCACAGACATCAAATATTCAGCTGGGAGCCTGTCTGAACACAAATGCTTTAAGCTGCACTCCAAAAGTCAACCAAAACATAAGAAAAAAACCCAGCTCCTCATAACTACTATATATATGATTATGAATAATTCCCTGGCAGTTATTGAAAGAAAATTATACATCAAACCTCCTTCTTCTCTTTTGTATGTTTTCAACTGCAAAAAAAGGAAAGATATGACATTAAGTTGAGTTTTAGCTGCGTTGTAAATATCTAGTATGCATCATTTGTGGAAAATGCCTTCATCTTAACTTTGTTAAAGTTAAATTTTAAATTCAAATTCAAATATTTACAAACTGGTATTTATCCTGCTCTGTTTAAAAGACACATGGAATAAAAAGGCTGAATATTATAACTTTTTCAGCATCACTCTCAAATTTGTTTCCTTATTATTCCTGCTCAAGATTACACAATACTATATGAACAGAAGGTGTGTAGTAGTTCCATTTCTTATAATGAGAAAACAGTTAAAATTTTTAAAATTTCATTGATGTGTTTGTTTTGCCAAAGAAAAATCCCCAACAAAACATATAGCCTAAGATGGTTATTTTGTCTTCCACTTGCAGTTTGTTTCATTGATTATGAAATACAGTAATAATAAGAAGAGCAACCTTGGTAAAACACACATTCATTAAGGGACTCCTTCACACTTCCAAATCTCCGAGGAGCAAGATCTATGGCACCAAGTAGGTGTCTAAGATAGCAAACTTCAGAAGCAGAAAGAATGGGTTATGTTTCTTGACATAGTATTTATGAAAATGTGCCATTACAAATTTATATGTTTTATGGTTTTATTATTTCCCTCTATTTTGAATCCTCTATTTCTAATGAAGGGATTTCTATTCTTTATCTTGTAATCTGTAATGTGCTTTTACCTTCCAACTAGACACCAACGACTATCTTATATATTGTCACAACTTTGTTTACAAAAAGTCTAAGTAACTTAAATTGGTATTTTTTAAGATAGCATTAAGTATGCAAATTTTCAGTCACAATTTCAAATGTATCTGACTAATGAGACTATAAGAAAATGTACTTGTCATTAAAAATACTTAAATAATAACTTATGGAGTAGCCATGCTCCCAAAGGTTCCTTGATGTAGAAAATTGAAAGACCAGTCATTCAGGGGTGAGAGAATGAGAGCATCCTGGGAAGCAGATTTATTGTGAGTTTCTAAGTTAAATCTAACCTAAAGTCTCTTAAAACCATGCTCGTGCAGTTTCACAGATATAACAGATATGTTCACTGAAAGAAGATTTCAATCCATACTGTGCTATTGTTGAGGTAAATTTGTAAATTAAAGTTGGAGTTTTAGAACAGAAGAGGCACTTTTGGTAAATTCAAGCTGGAGAGAGAACATTCTGGTGATTAAAACTACTCTATGTCATTGTTTCTTTACTCTCTTCTCCATACTCTATTTAATGGGTAAATAAAAACTGGCAAGATTTTAAACAAAACTGAATAAACTTAGAGTTTTCCCCTAAACTACCAAATATATTCCTTAGCAGCAGATGTAGATGTGAGTACTGACTTTTTTATTTCCTAAAAATTAATAGATTTCCTCAAGCATTTTGCAAGAAGGGAAAAGTTTTCTGTATAAAACTATTAACAAAAAACTTAGAACACTGAGGTAGGGGAGTGTTTGTTTTTCCTTCCTTGCTCAGTGGCTAAAAATAGCATAGAAATTTACAGTTTGAGTGTCTTCTTAAAATTAACTCTGATATTCACTTTTCCTGAATACTACAAGGCAAAAGCTGTTTAACTTACCAAATCATGCGTCATGTTAGTTACCATGATCAGGAGGAAGGATTTTGTGCAAGCTGTCTGAATTTATACTTAGCCATGAAAGTAATACTCCAGGTTAAATATATTTTTCCTCTCACTTCAGTGTGAGGTAGAGAACTGTACACTTGGCATTGGATGAATGAATTCTTTGGCCTTCTCTGCAAGATTAATATTTTAATGCTCAATCACTGTATGGTCTTTAGTTTATAAGAAGCTCTTTGAAGAACAAGATTCTATTGCCTTAGGAAGTGTACAAACAACAAAATCTATAGCATAAAAAGACGAGCAAAGACAGAGGACACAGCAAGACTTAGTGGTCTCTAGCAGAGCAGGTTTCTGCCAGAAACATGAACAGAACTCAGTGATTCCAGTACATGGTCAGAACCACTGGATTCTTATTCGCTAAACTTCTAGGCAACAAAAAAATTGCAACTATATAGAAGCTCACTCAAAAATCTTAGCTAAGCATCAACTCTCTGTCCTTTTGCACAGCTTCCAATGGCACTGCAGCACTACACCTCTGCACCTACCTGCTGATGGCAGCACATCAGACAGTTTTCTGAATTTGGGACTTTTGTGCAGGCAAATGAAATGTAAATTGTATGATACTTTGATGCAATTGGCTTGTTGGATTTTCAAGAAACCTTCAGAAGTTAAGTGAACTTTTTCTGTGAAATTGTGCCAGTTCTTGAAAGAACTGAGATAAAGTAGATTGAATTTCCAAACTATTATTTTGATTTTCTGTCTTACAGAAAAGAAAAGTGGTACTGATTATCATTCCTCTAATCGAGGAATTATGCACACCAATGAACAAAATACTCTTTTTTGATCAAGAGCAACACAGGTAAGATTATGTTAAATGCAAATTATTTTCTGTGGCAAATAGTTGACCTTGGTCTACATGACCTGCTTTTGCAATAATCAGTGATGCTGCATCTAAAGAACCCTCCCAATGAAACACAGAAACTGACCAGAAGTTCTTTTTTGACCTATCTCAGATTCAATGCCAAATGCATTTTCTTAAATTGCCTAATTTCCGTGGCATTTAGAATACCATCTTGTTGATCATCACATCTCACTTGAGATCAATCATTTAAAGAAGAAACATTGATGTTTTAAGTTAAATGCTGCTCAAAACACAATCTATTTCACATTGTCTCATGACCAAACAAAAGTAATGTATTGAAACCTCTTCCTCAGTCACTATTACATTACATATATATATACACATATATTTTAATAGAGGTTTTATATTCACTAAGTCAGGTATAGACAATACTTTTTCAAAAGAGAAACATAATGGAACCACTCAAAATTAAATGTCTGAAATAAACTACTCAGATGATGGCATTTGTTCACCATATTCTTACTAATTCAACTGACAGAGAATTTAATTAAAATATAGTGTCCTTTTAGAAAAAAAATGGAATTAAATTGTTGTGGAAGTTGTTTTAGTGAATAATTTTGTGATATCTCATTCAATCTAACAAACAATAAAAGATGATCTTTACTTCTATTTGAAATCTTTATTCAATTACATATCCAAACAAATCCAGATGTCTCAGGACAATATTTTATGCATATGTTGAATACCTTGTTTGTTCTTTTTGTTTACTTACTAAATAAAGATAAATGCTATTGTCCTTTACCTTTTCTTTTTTTTTTTTTTGCAATGATTACTGAGTATATCAACTAACATCTGATTAGCAACTCACCAATTCACTAGCTTCTCTAGCATCTCTTAGAGAGGATCTATTTTTTCTGTTTGGCAGTATTTTCAGGAGACTTACCTTAGCCTTTGTATTTTTATCTGCAGCAGATAATATGTTCTGTTCTACTTCTATTGTCAAAAAAAATAGCATTGGCATAGTCAGTAAAACTGGTGAAATTTAATGGCTTGTTCTACAATTACATTATTTTTCTATAGCATACCATTCAATTGCTGGCTTTAATCAAACATACAAGATAATTATAATATACATTTGAAGTTACTCTGAAAACAAAGATTAGCCGTTACATGAATAATTTACCAAATATTACACATACACACAAATGTGCTTTGCCATTAGCTCTGTTACTTAACCTCTTTGTAATTTTTATAACATTTCTACAAATCCAGTGTAAATCATTACTTCATAAGAGTGGATTTCAGAATATGTGACAGAGGTAAAAATGCACACAGCTTCTTCTGCTTTTATCTGATGCTTTAATATTATTGAAAAATGACGTAAAAATTCACTTCCTTGAACTGATATGAGTGGTCATTTAATTTTGTGTCCCTGAAAGTTTGTATTAAATTTGCTTTAAGGTGTTAAGAATTCAGAAACATTTAAAATTATCACATATGTGCAACCTTACAGGAAAAGACGTTAAATTTTTACTACTTTAGTAAGACTTCCACTTAATTTAATTTCTCAACAAAGAAGCTTCGTGAAAAATACATGTTTTTTGTTCTCATTAAAAACTGCTCCATGACTTATTGAAAAGTGGCCCCTTTCCACAAAGAGGGTCTTATATTACAGAACACTTAAAGTGGCTATAGTGTTAAAAATAAAAGGTTCTAAGAAATACATATATATAAATATGTATATATACACACATCTATATATGCATATATATTCGTATATATATATATGCAAAAGTTGCTATTAAAAATAAATATCTTGCTATTAAAAAAAAAGGTTGCAAAAGCTGCTATTAAAAGTAAAAAATAAAAATGTAGTGATCCTTCACAGTCTTGCTTTTTTGTCCTTCATCTCCAAGGTTTTCTTCTGATCTGAGCTAGTTTTATATCAGGGCTTGTCTACAACTCATGCCAGTTGATGTTGGTAGTAGAGTAACTCTGGTACAATATTGGGGAAAAACAGGACATGGTTTACACTAGAGAAGAAACTCAGTATAACCCTGGATGTAGGAATCAGAGTCTAAGCCTGGCAATAATAGAGCAAACCAGCAGATTAAACAGTTACCTAAATCTAAAATATCTTTTAAACTACCTTAAAAGCCAAGCAAATTAAAGGATTTTGTTCCTTATACATTTGAATGCAATCCATAGCCTTTGTTTTTTGGTTTGTTTTTTTTTTTTTTGGTAGCCTGTCTAATGATCAAAAACAAGCATAAAAGTAGCCCTGACCTCGTTAGCAAGCATGAGCTTTTCTTTGCGGTCTTCAAGTAAAACAGGAGTTTCTTAGCCAAGGAATTACTGCCATTCTGTTTCTCACTTAAATTACATGCTTTACTCTCTTCCTTAGTATTTTTCAAAACGTATTTTACCGTTAAAGATCCTGGCATGCTACAATGTGTTACTTCAAGGTGATATCAAATTCTTTCAGCTTGGCTTTCAAACATAAATATTTTTGCACCTTTCCCATTCCTATATTTTTGGGACATTATTCCTGTTACTGCTGAACAACTGAATTTTATAAGTTGTCCTATGCTGGCTGAAAAAAATGTCTCCATCTCTGCAGGGTGTTGAATGCACAAAGTGTCACTGCATTTTGTGTGGATGTTCTGTCTCCTTTTTTTCCTTCACAAAAGCTTCCATCTGAAACTGGCAGAGATAGGAAGCTGCACTTATGAACCATGGGGCAGCTGGCTGCTACTTGCTGCATCTCTTCCTTGCTGTCTTATGACTAATCCTATTATTCCCCTATCATGGAATGGATGATGCAGGGTTATAGTTGTAGCATTTAAGTGGAAAGAGATCATTATGGGAGACAACTACTGAAAGGCACACCATAACTTAGGTATTAAAATTTGGAACCAACTAGAAACATTGAGCTTGGTGAAGGCAGCCTCAAGCTCATACAAACTCAAACCCTTGAACAATGGAATCAACTTTAAGAAAAAAGTCCTTGTATTCTTCCCTACACTTCTGTGGCATACTGCTTCAATATTTTAGATATCACAAGTTTTCCATTCCGCTTCAAAAAGCAATAGATTCTCAAACTTCCAAGCTCCCTTTCTCAGCTTTAACAGCAACCTCAGGAACATGAAAATAGAACAAATTCCCATCTGTCTGGATTGTGTGAAAGACAGAGGTGCCAATCTGTTGGTATACGCATATGAGGTGAGATTCAACACTAGTACAATGTATTAGTTGAATCTCTACTTGGAAAAAAAAAGAATCCATTTCAGCATTGTTCTCTACTAGGTTGCGGATGGCTGCAAGCAAAAGATGATTTGGAAAAAAAATTCTCCATAGAAACTGATGATGGATGACATCTAAGAGAGGACAAAAAAGAAATTTTCAACTCAATCTCTTACATGAAGATAAATTTAAAAATTCCCAATTGAACGAATTAAAGCAAAAGGCCTTAAGCTGTGAATGTCTTCATTGTATTACTAGTAGTTTTACATCTAAAATTAAAGGAAGACTTTCATAAAAGATTTCTAAAAGAGAAACAATAAGTCATATTAATTCGGATTCAAGGCTGACAAATTGAATTCCTAGGTTAAGATAATGAAACAGACAGGAAATTCTATGTTCAGTTTCTGATACAGAAAGGTACAAATCACTTCTTACTTTCAGATACTGTTTCATTCTTCACAAGTAAATATAAATAGATTAAGTGAGTACATAATAAGGTTAACTCTGATTATTTTTAACATGATTCTGTCATACATTGCTCTTATGTCAGAAATCTACACATTGTCTTCTCCTTCAAAATTTCTATAGAACCCTGTATCCACCAAAAAGGAAAAAAAGATCTGCTGTCTTTCTTTACTGCTGTATAATCAGGTCCTGGTGCCATTATTACTGTTCCTAATTTTTCTGTACAAAATTATTTCTGCTGGTTTGTCAGCATTTGTGTCATTTGTGTTGGATAACCTGAAGATAAAATTAAGAGCTTGTGATGCTGTCCTGGTGCTGCAAGAAAACTGACAATGCCAGAAAGAACCTGTTTGTGAGAAAGCCACCCATGAATATTTTTAAAAATTCTTAAAACAGATAGACCTTTTCAGATGGAATCAGCATACAGACCATGTGTCCTCAGATTTTTTTAACTTGGAACTCTGAGGTTTATAGGCAGATTTAGTGTAGTGTTGAATAATAGTTTCAGATAACTTGCCTCTGCAGGTAGCAGATGAGAAGTTGTGGTTTTAATCTCATTAAAAGATCTCTGTTCTCAAATCCTCTTCTGCCTTTAGTGGAAAACAAAGTTAGTAGCATAAAACAAGGAAATAAACCCTAAAATATCTTAATTAGCAAGTGGCTAAACTAAATCTCATGGCCCAGAAAAGGAAATATTTCTCATGCAGAGACTTCTGAAATCCTTGTCTGTATACATCCTCCACCTTCCCTCTTTCCTCTTTAAACAGGCCATTCAGCTGATGATGGATAGTAACTGAAGAGATCAAAGGATAAATCAAGTTTAAATGGACCTCAGATCAGACGAATATCTCAGGGCTTTAACAAGTCTGATCTCCAGTGTGTTAAGGACTAGAAATGACACAAACTTGTCACACAACCTCTCAGATCCGGTGTTTCATGTGGCTACAGTCCAGGCTGCCATTAATTCCCACATCCCAGCACCTCTTTCCCAGTGAACAGCAGATCCATCTGTGTCACCCTTGACTGTGCCAACCAGTATCATGAAGTTATCCTTGTAATCCTCCAGAAATCTCCTTAACTTTTGACATCTCATCACGCTGCCCCTCTAGCTGATGTCAAGGTGTCTTGAACGTTCAATGAGCATCAGTCTCTGTGATCCCAAGACCTCCTAGATCTATTTAGCTTTACATATTTTTATCTTGACCCAGTAGGCTGGAACAATCTACCCCCACACTCTTGTCCTCTCTTATCTCCTTTTAGATTTTGATCCACAAATATTCACCAGACCATCATCCGTTCCCTAGGAGCATTCCGGGTTTCTGAGCTAACCTTTTTACCAGAATGCAATTTCCTCCTCCCTGCCTGTATTAGTGGTGGACTGACTAGGTTAACTACTGGACACAATGATCTTAGAGTCTTTTCCAACCTAAAAGTTCTATGAATCTATCACACTCCCTCTGCCTTTGTATGCTCTCCCTCTGCCCACACAGGCCCTGAGAGCTGTATCCCTTCTCCAGAACTCCTCTGGGCCCAGGATGGCACTCTGCTGTGGTCCTTCACCACTTGTATGAGGAATGAGCAGCTTCTTCCCCCTCCCTGTGCATGCTTCTGCACAAACTCGTACATTTGTTGGGTTCTGCTGGGAGCTGATATCTGGGCTGGCAGGCAGTGCAGGTGTCTCCCTAGCATCAGCTGAATGGGAATTATCACTGATTCTTCAGGAGTCAGCCGAAGACAGAAGGGTAAAGTATCGTTTGACTACAATATCTGATGGACACTACCAGAAACAGGAACTTTGCTAATAGAAGCAAATCCTCTAGGAGCTCCATAGCAGCTGCACCAGTGCACACCAGCACCACTAGCACACACCCTGAGGCTCCCAGAAGTTCCCAGAAGCTCTGGAAGCGGAGCTCACAAACTCCTGTGCAAACTACTGTGGCTGCTAGCAACATCTGTTTACATCACTTCTTTACCAAATAAACTTACAAGGCGTAACTAAAGGATGATCAAAATTATCATCTTTTCATCAAAACAGACAGTGCTATAAAGAATAAATTCTTTGGTGGAAACATCGCTTTTTTTCCCAGTGTTTCAAGATCTAAAGGAAATGTTTCTTTTTATCTTTTTAACTCCACTGATTTTGACTTCACTTTCAGGTCAAACATTTAGGTGAATAAAATACTTTATGTTAATGATTTTATTAAATAGGATTATTAGATATTTTCTCATCAATAAATTGTGCAGCAACCCTGTAAAAAATTAACTTACTAATGCTGACCTTTTGACACATCTTAATTGAATCTTTTATTACTGTTTCTATTTTTTGAATATTTTATCTGTTGGGCTTCAGTTTAGACAAAAGAACATCTTCAAACACTGAACTTTCCTAAGGAAGTCTTCAAGCAGTGAACTTTCCTAGTGACTCTACAACAGAGCATTGATAATCTTTCCAAAAGTACATAATTTGGAGAAAATGAAGGAAAATATGAAGAACATTCTCAGAGCCAAGAAATCCCCTAGAAAAATAGATAACAAAATTTGCCTATGTGCAGAAGTCAATAACTGAATTACAAAATGATAAATAAGCACATACAGTGTTTGAACATGGTTAGTGATCCTTTCAGCAGGGAAATACCATTTTTTAATTTAAATAATACAGTTTATCATATTAATGAAAGATACTATTTTAGTCAATCATTTTGAAAAGGTGTTAAAAACGCAGAGTGTTTTCATGATGCGAGAATGAGCAAGAAACAAACTAGATTTGTGTAACTTTGCCATTTTAGAAAGGTATATTGAACTTCCCAGCCATGGTATCTTCAATGACAGCATACTCTGAGACTTATCTCAACAATTTCTGCTTTACATTCTTTTCTATGACCCCAACCAGGTAAGAAACTGCAAACAAAAATCTAAACCATAGCAGGAAGTTTGTTCCCTATAGATAGCCTGTGCAGAAATAACATTTTTATACCCTAAAAATAATCCCAAGTGACAAAATATGCGTTCACATCAGGTAATTTACATCATAAAGACTATATCATTTAAACATTGTTATCGTCTCCAAAGGCTTTCAATTCCACCTTCCTAAAATTTTGCTGAAATTACCTTTTCTCCCCTAATGCATTTTGCCATTCCTTTTCAGATATTTCAGAGTGACAGTAGAGCATCAGTGATTTTGCAAAAAGAGTTTCTCACACTAGCAGCAGACTTTTGCACAAGGAGTTAGAAACAGATCTGTAAAAAGCTTGTATATTTATGACACATATGTATGCTGGAGCATCTATCTTATGAGAAGACACTGCAGGAGCTGGGCCTATTTAGTCTGGAGAAGAGAAGAATGAGATGTG
>VXBB01003804.1:13707-25760 GCA_013399915.1 Illadopsis cleaveri | reverse complement strand
GGTACCAGACTCTTTCCAGTGGTGCCCTGAGGCAGCATGAGGAACAATGGTCATAAACTAAAACACAAGAAGTTCCACCTCAACATGAGGAAAAAACTTCCTTACATTAAGGGTGGCAGAGAACTGGAACAGACTGCCCAAGGAGGTTATGGAGTTTCCCTCTCTGGAGACATTCACAATCTCTCTGGATATGCACCTACATAACCTGCCCCAGATGACCCTCTCTTAGCAGGGGGATTGAATTATATGGTCTCCAGAGGTGACTTCCAACCCTACAAATTCTGTAATTCCACAATATTGACAGATTTTAGCAAGTTTACAACATTGTTAGCAATGGGACTGAAGTATTTAATGCCAAGTATTTCACTAGATGACTTTGAATACAACTAAATAGATAATTTTGATTTTCAGAATGGCAAAGCAGTATTATTTTTTTCTCATTATTAGTGGAAATGTTCACTACATATGGAAGAGTCAAGCTCTATTCATGCAAAATGGCTGCAGGAATTGGACCCCTAATGGTCTCTAAGATATTATCATATTTTTAATATTATAAGTCATAGTTCAAGTCTATCAAATTCAGTTGCACTATACATGTAAACAAGAGTTGAGACAGGCTTTTTAATACTTAATCTTCTATTCCCATAATTAAATAAAAATTTGACAATTGATTCAGTATCAACTGTCTTTTTGCACAGGAATTATACATTTTTTTCCTTTCCACCAAATACAGCATGGATTTCTAAGTCTACAGAGATCACTATTCACTCCAATTTTCACCGCAGTATCATTATATTTTTTTTAAATTTCTGATACCAAAGCAGCAGCTAGTCAACGTGTCATTTTTCTTATGCTTTCATAAACATAAGAGAAGTTCTGTGATTTTCATATATATTTTGTTCAAGCTCTGAGCTAAGATTGAATCAATTAAAGTGATTTTCCTAGTTAGACATAAATATGTAACAACTCTAATCTCTGTTTAATGACATAAATAGCTTATATTTAGTTCTTCTGAAAATACTTGAGAAGGTTATGCTATACATAAATGCTCTATTTCAATCGTTCCTTTCCATATAACTGCATTTGAGATACATCTCCACTACTGCTGTAAAGTTGCAGAGAACCCTTTGTATCAGACACACCTACAGGAAAAGGAAGACCCAGGTCCCAGACAATTTGCACTTTGAACATAAGACAAGAGATTTTATGAGGATATGAAATAACAGCAACATATATCGAAACAGTAGAAAAATAATGGCCAGCAGGACAAGTGTTGGCCATTTCTTTGCAGGTTTTTGTAGACATCTGAGAAATTTTTTATGAGATGGGCTAGCCCTGTGGCACATTAGGGTTGAGGGACATTTTTAAAAGCAGTAAGAGGAGCCTTTATTATAAAAATCTTTTAGCTAGCTGTGCTATCTTAGCTTCTTCCATCAATTTTTTCAGCAAAGTTGAATTTGTCAAAAGCTTTTCTGTTTGCAACTTGCAGACCTAAGCTTAGTGTAGCAGGTGCTGGTCAGGATAGAAACAAACTGTGTATACATTTGTGCTGGGGAGGGTCACTGACACTTGCTTTTGCTGATCAGCAATTTAAGACTGCTTGTCTATCCAAAGGACACAGGTCTATTGCAACTGCTGCTAGAGATGAAGTTGTAATCACTGTAGTTTAGCATTTTCCAGACACGCTTCTGTTCCCATGCAGATTAACCCCAGACCTGAAGAAAGCAACTAATATGAGCAACTGCTGGTGGTCTTTCAACAAAGTAGTTGTAGATTCATCTTGCAATGATATCCATGCTTAGGTCCTGAATTTTGTCCAGCTAATTTTACATACACATCAGTCAAACTGATAACATGATTATGTCTTATCAAGCTTCCTTTTTTCCTCCCAGAAGTTTAATGTAACCATTAAAATAGGATGATAACCCTGTGTTTAGAATAAATCTTTAGCTACAGCTAAATTCTCATTTCATCAGTATATTTTTTTCTTTTTTTCTTTTTTTTTTTTAATATTGCACACATTTGGAGAAAAGTTTAATAAATTTCATTTTATAAATCCATATTCATGTACACCTTCTATACAAATCTCTTCTTTGTGTGAACTTAAAGTGGGGAACATGGGGCAGAAGTTTATTTTCACTTTTAATTTGCACTGTTAATCCCAAAGGCGTCTGAACTGCAAGAGTAGAGGATAAATTTGTGCCGTAGTTTTTGAATTTATAAATGAAATACTGAGAGAAATGATCAATTGTCAAGCTCTGAGTAGCATTCTACAGTATAACTTTTTGACCAGAAATAGTGCATTTAAGAAGTCTGTGCTCTGTTACAAGATCTACCAGGACAATTTCTGGGGAGTTGGAGGTTTGCCTAGGCAACACCCTGCAAAAAGACACAAAATCCCAGACAACCCACAAAGCACATAGAAGGTGTCTCAAAGTGCAAATACTTCCAAAAGCCAGAAAAAAAGATAGCAAAACTCCCTCCCTTGTAAACAGCAAAATGGAAACCAAAATGCCAGTCACATTACATATTGGAAAAGAACAAAACTCTACAAAACTATACTGCAGACGGAAGGATTCAACATTCAGGTTCACTTAGATATTGGAGAAAGAAGTATTCCCTGCAAAAACCATGCTTGTTTTCGGAAGTCCACAATGTTCAGTGGACACTACATTTCCTACACTTCAGGAAAAGCAGACAGAAAATGCTTTAATTTTCCATGGCATTCAAATATTGAAAAACTGCCTCCTGCACACAGTCCACCTAGTTCAAGTCCCTAAATTCCTGCACCTCACTGAGGAGGATCAAATAGAGGCACCTTGATGCCTTCAGATGGCCCTGATACCCAAGGGAGGGATAATGGAGTTAGGTGAAGTTGCAGAAACTGGGTATCTCAGGTCTATCTACAGCTCTTTAGATTGGTTTATTTGTTTGAAAGATTTCTGAAGCTTTAACTTCAGCCAGACTGTTATACTGCACCTCCATAGTCAAAAATGCTGGGGAGCAAACATGAGTTTTAGGAGCAAGGAGATTCCTTCTGAACTTTTATGTTACATGCCTTTATGTTTTGTCTTCAGTGTTTTTTGTTTTGAAATAAGAGAAGTGGTCTAAAGTCTAGCAAGTTGGAGTTTCAAGGATTCCACTTTTACAGTTCTATGATTTGCTTTGAGTAAGATATACTCAGAGATGCTAAATAGGATCTTCCACCTGTTGTACATCTCAAGATGTAAAATGAGGATCACAAAATCTCATCCATAGCAAACACCCTTTATGAACAGAAAATTCTGAGACATCACAAAAAATATATTTATTATTTACCTGCATTTTCTGTTTGAGTCGGAGGAAAAGAAGACAGGATATCTCTCTCTCTCCCTCCCTTTCCCCCTGCCCCTTAAAAAAACATGTATTTTTAATCACAGGGCAGAAATGTCATATGCAGAGCTCCAAAAAGGAAAGAGATCAGTCTAAAGCACACTGAATTCTTACTAACCTGGACTGATTGAGAACTGAATGTGTTTCCTAGATTAGTTGTAGCTTCTTTTTAAATAAAATGACAGCTTAAAAAAAAAAAGTTTGAGTCAAATATTATGCTAAAATAAAGGTGCAGACAACACTGCTTTTCCTTTAAACCTCCAAATCTTATGTGTATTTCTAGCTTTTCTCTTTATCATGATAAAGACTTTAAATTACATACTTCTAACATCTTCCTAATTTTCTGCTTTTTTCAATTTCCTAAAGCCAAAACTGGTTTTGAACCTATCCATCTGGCTTATCTCATTATAACTGTCTGATTGGAATTATCTTCCCTATGGCTTTGCTAAACCCCTATATTACTTTGCCTCTGAGAATCTTAAATCTAGTATCTTCTTTTTCTTTTTTTTTCTCTTTTTTTTTTCTTTTTTTTTCTTTTTCCCTTTTTTAAAAAGAAATTACCTAATGAAACAGATTTAGGAATGATATTTTCTTATCAGCTGAGAACGGAACTTGTCTTTATCATATGTCTCACTGAGTTTGCACACAAATGGCATCTTTACAGCAACAATGAATATAAATAAACTTCTTAAGCACTCAAATCTCTTGCATACTAAAGCAAACAGAACATTGTGTGTTTGTTTGTTTTCTAAGTGAATGAAACATCCATAAAATTGACAGCAAATACAAGGAGCAGATTTATGTAATTATGGCTTGAATGTCAGACAATAATGTAATCTATATTATTTAAGTTGGATTAGCACTAATGCCAATACATTTATCACCTTTTTCCCTTACGACTTTGTTCAGAAGTTACAGAGGTCAATGGAAAGAAATTTGTTGACGTCAATGAACTTTGAATTAGGTTCAGATTGTTTACTTGTTTCATCTGCTCTGGTACACAAGAAAGCAGTTCTTTCTTTTTCAAAGCAAGAAGTTCTTTCCTTCACAGATTCAAATTCTGTGTACTGACAGCATAAAGACTAAGCAGCTGACAGCATTTCTCAAATCATGATATATTATGTTAATTTCTGACACAATTGAAAGCAGGCTGCATGAACAGAAGGGTTTGTGTTGTAGATCATCTGTTTGTTTGCAAAGATACTTTTTTTTTTCTCAAGTGACCAGTGTGCTGAATGATGGTTCTCTTGCCAAAGTTTGAATCCTATATAAGTGGGCAAGATTATCATAAATAAGTGGCAAATATGAGCGAAGTGTTTGTGACAGAGTTATCTGGCCTTGCAGAAATACTAAGTATCCACCTTCTGAAAGTCATGGTAGGTTTAAAAGTATCTGTGGTTCAGTCACCAAAAAACACAAACTATCAAACCAAAAACAAAGCAATAAAATCTGAGTTTAGACTGGCTAATTACTATGTATTTCTGCAAAAGACAGAATGAATGTCACAAATATTAATTGCCATTCACTATTTACCTTTTCAAGAAACAATGAGCAAAGATCCATCATCTGCATATAAAGGACATGTACATATATTTCCAGAAATGGAAACAACCTGGATAAAATCTTGGAGACAGAACTCATATTTTATGGAGCATATCATTGTATTTGGTTGTTTACGAGATGCAGAATGGCATGACAAATGAGGTGTGACACAGCAAGTCAACTTTAAAATAAAACAAAACTCTTCTATTTCTGGATCTGTTATTTTGGATTATGTCTCAACAAAACAGATCCATAGGAATGGAATGATAAAATATTCAATGCATTTGAAATGTCAAGGGTTGTGGCAGTTCAGCTAGAGGTAAAGGCAGCTGGAGGTAAGTTTGGCTTTCCAGCTATAGAATGGAGTTTAGTTCATTCCTAACACCTAATTATGGTTTAGTGCACCTTCAAGAAGTTGAAAACAATTAAAACCATTTACAGAAACCTATTTCCAGTGACTTGCATTCACTGTGTCCTCAGTACTAAAGGCTCGGATCTATTCCTGAACAATTAATTTTATGGAATCAGGTTGTATACTAAGAACATACGATAACATTAGAGATGAGAGATACTCAGTTCTTAACTGCATAACTGGTATATTAGAGCAAAAAAATCAGAAACAATCAACTAGTTTTGGATGTTTTAAATCATGTGATAAATATTGCCTATTATGTTTTTTAAATTCTTATAAAAACAGTGACACAAATGAATACTGCTCCCCACAATTTTTTACCTACATTTCTCTGATAACGGCATAAGATTCAAGTAATTCAACTGAAATTATGACTACATAATATACCACTTTAGAACTACAATGATGCTGTAAAAAATCTTAGAGGCACTTCAGGGTAACTCTACTGTACTGCGTTTGATCTGTGACGGGTAATCAGTGGTAAGGATTTTTTTTCTCTGCTTTCTTGTTTTCTTGTATTCATAAAAGCAAATATAAAGCATAACAAACATGAGTATCAAAGTGCAGGACTATACTTCTATATATAAAAATGCCACACTTGAAAACTGCTACTTAATTATTGAAAGTAGTTGAATCTCTTAAGAAGCTTTTTCTCTGCCACACTCCTGTGAAAGCTGGCTGGGAGTCCTGACTGCAGGCTATCATACCTCTCTCTTATCAGTAATAGTAGCATCCTAGGAAGTACTTAAACAAAAGGACATATATTGTCAGAGACATTCTGTTGAGAAGGGAGCCTTGATTTAAGACTGACCATACTGAGGAACTTGAAAATAGATGCCCCAATGCGGGCATGGTTTTCTGGGTTCTGGGGTTTTTTGGTGGTTTTTTTTTGGAGATTAAGGCAAAACAAAGAGTTATCAGGGAAAAGCCGGATACATATCAAATCTTTGGTATCCCTTCAATAGAAATGCGTATTGCTGGCAACATCAACAATCTTATTTATCAATCCACTTACAAAACATGAAAAATATTTATAGAGAACATAGAAATTCCTCTTCCACAAGAATGGACAGTGACAGAAAAGAGGCAATGAGCACAATTTGATTCAGGGAAAATTCTATTTGTATGTAAGAAAAAAATCTTCACTATGGAAACAGTTAAGCACTGAGATGAGTAGCCAAGAGATGGGATGCAACCTTCCCTGTTAGAAATACCCAAGAGTTGGCTACACAGAGCCCTGGATAACCTAATCTAAGATACTGCTTTCAAAGGAAGATTACACTACATGATCTCCAGATGTTCCTTCCAGTTTAAAACTCTCTGTGACGTTACAAAAGGCAACCTTTACTATCATCCAGGTTACCTAAGTTCTTTGTGGTGGTGTTTCTGTTTTTATGTTTCAATAGTTGCTAAACTACCACAGCTACAAGAAACTTCAGGAGTAATCTAGACCAGAAACATGTTTTAAGGCAGCATCAATTGTATCAATATCACCCTAAAAGTCAGAAGCACTGTTGCTCAATCTTAAAATCTTTATTTGACCAATACCTTACAATTATTATTGTAAGGAAACTGTCATATTCCTTGCACCTAACTTTAAGCTTTCTTATTGCAGTTTAAACCTATTACCTTTTTTCCAAAAAACTGTTGGTGCAATTATTCTTTTATTTTTCTTAATGAGTTTTGAATGTATTTTATAACGTCCTCCCTCTGACTCTTCAAAGTAAGCAGCATCTTCAGTCTGCCTTTCCTGATGGGTGCTGGCCCTGGATGTTTAAAATAGGAAAGTGCACAGTTCTCTCTGTGGAGACAGCTGTCATAAAAGACTTGGTGCATTAGTGCCATCCTCCTCCCACCTCTTCACTGAAATCACTGGGAATTAAGCACATAAGTACTGCTGTAGAAATCTGTCCTAAATATAGTAATTGTTCAATGCAATGATTGGATTTCTTTGTTAACTCAGCTTTTTATCTGTGAGATATTTGCAAAGGGATATTTTCCTGTAGCAATATTTTCTTCTTAGTTTTATCTGGGTATAATTTAGGCAGGGTCAAAGCTGGTTTATGAAGGCTCTGAAATCTGAAATAAATATTTTAATGATAGGGAAACAAAGGGAAACTCAAATGAAAACTTACTTAAATTTTGTTTCAAAGCTGTGACCTTTTAAATAATCTGCACACAAATTTTTCTTCTTTTCCATTCTTTTCATTGTTGTGATTGTGAACAAGTGGAAAAAACCCACTCCAATAGCTCACAATCATTCATATATATAAACATTATCTAATGTAGTGTTAGCAAGCTCAGAATAGAAGTATTGCCATGAAGTACTAAGGGTTGCAAATGAGTTAATATGCTGTAGAACTGAGCCTGAATATAAAAGTAAATCCTTGTAGACTACTCATAGGTTTAAGCTCAATAATTATTAAAATTATTTCTAGGTATTTTAGCCTACATCTAATTGTAACCTTGTCTAATTTTTACTATGTCATGCAGAAAGGTGCAGAAAGTATGACCTAGATTGAAGAGTTCAAAGAGAAAAAACACACAAGAGACAAACTGATGTTAGCATTCTAATTAGAAAATGAAACAGTTAAGCAGAGATGAGACATTTTTGTTCCGTAACAGAGAAATTGTTCTAAGCATACCTGGCAATATCATCAATCATTATCTCTTCCATGGAGAAAAAAAAGAATTATTGGCTTATAGTGTTCAAAAATGTTTTACCTTACTCAAGAGCAACATTGGGACATATCTATTAATTTTATTATAGATCAGAAATGAAGGCAGAACAAACTAGGCATTTAAATAAGATTAAAGGCCCTAGTTAAACTGACAAGAGACAAGAAAAACAGTTAAGAATGACACTGAATATTCCTATATGCCAATGTAAAACTAAATAAAAAATAAACCCACAAAACAATTCATGGGTCTTTTAATCTAACACAAACTGATTTGTAATATATAAAAATATCCTTGATTATGAAGGGTTACTAAAATATTTCAGAAATGTAGCCACTAGGAAAAAAACACATTTATTAAAATGGAGAGAGCCACTAGATATGATTTCCTGCATGTTTATCAAACTGTTTGGGATTCTTTAGAACAATTACAGCTTTTCTACAGAAAAATTATCCAATGGGTCTCTACTATGCCTCAGCACATAGCATGCTCTATGGTGAAATAAATATGTTTGAGGTCCATTCCTGCAAAATGATAATATTTAATGTAAGTTGATACATATTTGAATGAAACTTGAAATATTAATGTATAACAGAAAATATTTTTCTCCTAAAGCCTCATTAATAATAGGTGGGAGAATAATTTCCTACTGCCAATTGTGACACAACAAAACATACAAGTAGTATATCATTAACATTGAAGCCCATGGTCCACACACAACAGAAGATTAAGCAGAGCAAGAGTTGTAGATCAAACCAGGGTAAACATTCACAGCTGACTGGTTTGCATTTCTTCTGAGATTGTTGCAATAGGTCAAAATCCTAAAACAATTACAGCAAAAAGAGGAAAAAAAAATATAACAGATGGAAAGAAGAGATGATAATAAATAAAAACCCCACACATTCTTTCCAAGGAGACTACATTGCATCTAATTTTTTTTAATAGAATTACAAGACCTATCTGTGTGTTTAATGCCTTTCAGAAAGGAAGCATAATATAGGGGACAAAGAAAGGTCTCTAAAGAGATTGTTTTCCAAGTCATCCAAGCCACTAAGAAGTATAATAACCAGAAT
Organism: Illadopsis cleaveri; assembly: GCA_013399915.1. Lineage (NCBI taxonomy): Eukaryota > Metazoa > Chordata > Aves > Passeriformes > Timaliidae > Illadopsis > Illadopsis cleaveri. Next base: position 16,682 of record VXBB01003804.1, on the reverse strand, counting down.
CAAGGAATCTTGTTTTATTGTTGAAATCACTGAAATACATACCCACATTCAGGCATACACATTGTTCTTCATGAGTTAATAATATAAGTGGTGGAAAAGGCACAATGTCGAAGAAAAAAAATGCAGAGCAGGTGAATATTCAGAAAAAGAAACCTACATTTTTTGTAGAAAACAAGGAGTAATTGAAACTCTGTAATAAATGCCAGCAATTACTTTTAAGATGTATAATTAGAAACAAATCATTCCCATATATTCTCCAAATATCTCAGCAAAAAGATGTTGGCCAGAAGCAAGCTCCAAAAGGCCTCTGATCAGCCAGTGAGTCACACTATTTAAAGAAAAAAAAAAAAAAAGAANGTGGTATCTCTGAAATAGTGCACTGAAGTCTAAAATTATTTTACTTTTTTTCTGAAAAAAAAAAAAGAAAAAAAAGAAAAAAACTTGTTCAAATTGCTCAGATGGGGAAAGTGGTTCGGGACAAGGAAAAAGGAAAATAAGCCAAGAACCAGTGAATTAAGTGACTTCTTGGTCCAGCAGCTGCCTCCCAGTGAAAATTTCTACTAGACCTCCAAATTCCACACAGCTAAAATGGTCTTTAATACCCATTAACATGGTTCCATGAGCTCAATATACTAATCAAATCAATGACTGCCTCTCCCTGAATAGTAAACTTCCTTTTCTAATCTTTTTTAAAACTTTTTTTTAAACTTTTGCTGCTCTTTATACATGCACTGAGGAAACATAGCTGATCTCTGTCTCTTGGCATCCTGTAATTGTCCAGGAATTGGTGCTTAGAAATGTGTTGGCAAGTTTCATGGAAAATGCACTTTTTCCATGTGTCAAGAAATTTGTACAGGGTGAAGATAGACAGTGAGAATGAAACAGAATTTCAGCACCTGACAAAGACAATAAGAACAGTCTCGAAGCAATAATGTCTTTTAAGAAGTTTACAGACAAATATAGGAACTTGGAAAAAGGGATAATAACTATGCTGGTTTTCAAGAAGAAAACAAACAAACAATAATTTTGTATCTTCTACTAATCTTCTGCTTTATGAATCACCGCTTTTGAAAAAAATTAGAATAATTAATCACTATTAAAAAAATCACTGCTCATAAAACCATTGGGAAAAGAAGGCAAAAAATATTTTAATTTTCTTTTGTCTTTCCATCAAAAATCTTCTAAATTAAGGAAGTTTGGCTCTGTTTTTAATTCAGTATTTTAGTTTTGAGTTGTATTTCATAGCTTTGAACTTTTATCATATGAAACTTGTCAGTGTGATATACATACAGTAAGCATATAGTATGAAAATTAATTATAGGTACATTATTAATATTGCATGCATATTGCTCTAATATTAGTCATTCATCTCTTTTATTCTGAGTAAGTCATGGTTTCATGGTTACACTTCTTCACTTTGTATTATTTAGTTGTAAAAGTAAATCATAGCTATTAAGAATATGTCTTACAGTCCAGGTTTACTGCCTGTTCCAGTTAAATTATCACTTGATAGCTGAATAGACTACTTAAAAATACCATGTTATTAAAGAAAATAGGGCACAAGAGAAAGAATATTGCCTGTATTCACAGATGAAACTTCACTTGAGATTGCTGCAAGTTAACTGGAAATAACTAAAGGTAGCTTTTAGCTCTTCTGTCCCTCATCTTCCTTTATCCTGTTCCAAGCACATTAATATTAATAAAAGTCACTCTACTATTTCACTGGGAGTAGGTCTATAAATACAAGAATGTTACTTTACTTCATGGTGTCTAATAAACTCACAGATACATGGAAATTCTTGGATACGTCCTGAAAAACTGGTGAGCTTTCACGTAAAAACAAGTTGTTTTAAATGATCAATTAATCAGCATTTCATAGAGGTATAGTAGACACTGAGTTTATCAACTGAAATTCAAGAACAAGGTAGCTACATTTCTGACCAAAAAGTCCAGGTACATAACCACAGAGCATGATTCCAGCCCAGAGGTTTCAGAGAAGGCAAGGAAAGAAATAATATTACAACTTGTACATCCATGAAACACCCAGAAAAAAAAATTGCTTTCATGGAAAAAGTTAAGAAGTGCATGTTGTGTTGAAAACTACACTTTTTTTTTTTCACTTCCCAGTAGTAAAGCTATTCTCAGCTTTTATCAAAATGTGAAATATTTGTATTATGAACCCCAAATCTCCTTTCTGAAATGTGTTCTAAAGTCTTGTATTAGTCATACGGCATTTAATTTTTTCCTTCTCTGCTCTCATTGATATTATATTTGTATGCTAAACTGCACTTAATGCACCATTACTAACAAATAGGCCACAACCTGTAGCCAAATAACTCTGTACCATTCAAGCCAACAGAAACATGTGACCTAAATCACACCGTCAGAATATCCACTAAACCTTGTCCAAAAGGGCTCTATACAATGTCAGTGGTGTCTTTTCATTTCACTGAGAATCCTAATGTCAGGTAATGACCCTGAGAACCTGTGAGAAATCCCATCCTCATCTCCATCAGCCTTTAAGAACAAATAAATTACAAATGCATATTCCTAAGGACCTGCTAAGCAGTTGTTGTGATTTAGGTTTGCTTATCCCAGTCACGACACCATTTATGTGGAGGTTTCACATTTGCCGAATTTGTTTGCTAATTGAGAGATAGGATTTTGGGAGAAAAAGGGAAAAGCAGGCTCAACTTAGAAGCAAAACCAGATAGATTTTATTAACATACACTAAGAGGAGAAAAAAAATAAGAAAAAGACAAAAAAACCCAACACAAATTAATTTCTAAAAAACAACCCTCTCACTACAAACTGTTCATTTTTCTACAAACAGTGTAAAGAGGCAAAACTCAGAACTTCAGGTCAGTACCACCTATAAAACAGTCTTTCATTCAGTCTTTGAGAGAGAGGTCACTCCTGTGGTTTGGTAACTTTTACACAAAAGCAGCCTGCCCAGAGAATCTGCATCTGTGGAA
>VXBB01003804.1:316-12845 GCA_013399915.1 Illadopsis cleaveri | reverse complement strand
CCGGGCTCTCCTCAGCCAGACCATGTGTTACCTGCTCACCGGACAGCAGGAAAAGAGGAAGTCTCCAACCCAGCTTCAGCTTTTATATGGGTATTACCAAAAGTCGCCTTCTACTCTCTGAATGGTCAGAACTGCATGTGAAATCCAAAACCCGTCTCCCAGAGGTCCCTGTCCTTTCTATAGAATTCCAAGGTCTTAGCAGGGAGATAGTTTCAACCCATGACAGCAGTATTCCCTGGCCACACATACAGCAGATGGACTAGGGTTTGGAAGTAATTTTTAGTGTCTGGTGATCATTTCAGGTGTCAAACACAATGTTGTAGTGTAAGAATATCAGACCAGTAGGTTCCAAGCAAATTAAATGTTTTTTTCTTGCTTCCATCTATTGGCATCGGTTTTATTTTTTTTTTAGTCCAAACAAAATCATCTTCCTCAAATTTTTTGTCCCCATTTCAGTGATAGCATGCTCAGAGCATATGATTTGAATAAGAAAACACAATGTCAAAATACCAATAGGTAGCTGATTTTTCAATGAATGTTAAAACAGAAAGTTCAATTCCTATAACTTCATCAATATAACTAATTTCTACTGACTTATTTTTAAAGTTTCAATATTTTTTTCTTAAAGAACACCAGTAAAGCAATATTTAGACAAGACTTCATCACACACAAACCACAATAATGAACATAGAAAATATTATTATATTATAATAATAAAAACTTTATCCCCCCGCAATGTTCTTTTTTTTAACCAGGATCAATCACTGATTTATTTTGATTGCTACATTTATAAATACAAAATGCACACAACTTTTGACCCTGGACATCTAAAAACCCATTGACTCATGAGCAGCAATGTAAATGGCCCTATGATTTAGAAATCTTTAAAGATCAGGAGAAAAAAATAAAACAAACCAACATTTAATAAATGAGATGGTTGAATCACTAGGGACCTGGGTAGCTGAATAATTTCCAGCCTTCATTTAACATGGATGAAGCTCGACACAATGTTGAAACTTTAGCAATCCAAACTAACATAATGAGAAACAAGACTGTCTCATGTTATATTCATGTTATTCTATTTAATGAAAAAAACCCTCACACATTAGGAAGCAATCTGCAAGACAGGTACTACTCTCATTTTAGACTTATTATTAAAGACCATTTCTTTAGGTAAAGAAATTATTACAGGCACAATAGGGCCCCTTTCTTTCACAATTTATTTTTCCAAAAGTTCACATATGCATGCAGCATGTACTGAAAAGGACAACAAATAAAAAATATAATGTGAAATTATTCATAAGGTACAAATGAATTAAAAAAAAAGGACAAAATATCTGGATGTTCTAAACTAAAATAAATATCTCAGCAATAGTTTCCATCAGCCATCTGCTGTTCCACATAATATTAAATGTGTTTAGAGAAATCTATTTGGTGAATACTTAAGGAATTTGACCCAAGAGTTCTATGTATTCTAAAGTTTTTACCAGTACAGTGGAAAAGGCTCAGTTAAAGGTATATCAAATATGTTAGACATTCCTGAAATCAGAACAGGAAAAAGGAATATTTTTTCTGAAGGTATTTGTCTTCCTTCCCTAAGCCTCTGTGTTCACAGAGCAGCACTCATGTGGTATATGCTGTGCTTTAATAAAAATGAGCTATGGCCTTATTATCAAAAGGAAGAGGACAAATTTTGCTTTAATAAAGATGGCCATGCATAAGATTTTTCAACAACTGTTTTGGTAATGACACTCCTTATAGTCCTTGCAAAACTAAACCATTTTATGGATTTATTGTTCCGAAGGTCCTGTTGGTCATGAAGATTAAAAACAATTTCCACTGGTAATAAAATCTCCTATAAAAATACGTTAGATGTCACTCATATTTCAAGGTAAGAGCCGACATCCAAGTTCCAGTGCCATCTTACAAAAACTTTGTGGCTCCTCCTTCTGTGGCTTCAAATACCATGCAGTTTGAGACAAGAGCCTGAAAAAAGATGTACCTTTTTAATGTTTACCCATTATGGAAACTTGTATGAGCTTTTACTCTTAAGAAAAACACCAGCAAAATCCCAGACATCTCAATTAATTTAAGAGCATTTTCATCACCTGCTAAAGGTGGCATTCTATGTTGAGGTAATATTCATGGGATTCAGTTGCCTGAACAGTAGCACTCAAGTGTCTTTTTGGATATCCTAAAGTAAATGAAAATATTCACCTTAAACTAAAAAGAACTATACTTGCAAGAAGAAATATATTTCTTTCTTTTTATAAAAAAAGAAGGAAACAAGCTTGTGTGAAATTCAGTTTCCTGAATTCAGATGTCTAGCATCACTTGAGGATAACACATTTGGCCTTCAGTTCTTCCAGAATGGTGCAAGCTGATTGTCATCTCTCACAGTTTATTCAGATTTCTCAGGAAGCCAATATCTCTGCCTCATAATTTTGTTTTCTTTTCTTCATGAAAAATATATTAGCTGAAATGTATGTCATTAAAAAAACAGAGAATATTAAATGGACATAGAATTCATGGCTTCATTCCTGCAGTTGTGAATAGAGGTTAGATCACTAATTAGGAAAGAGAAAATAAAACTTTAGGCTGTGCACTTCCAATCAACTAAAATTGAGAAATTTTATTCCTTCTATTCTGTATCTCTCTGAGTCAATGGCTTTCTGAGGAAGTCATAATATTGGTTATTCCAAGCTGTACACCTGAAAACAGAATTTTCTGTAAGTATTTAATTGATTCCTTATTACTATCTGAGGTCTTTGTGGTTTTTTTATCTCATTAACTTAAACATCAGTACTGTTGCAGCACCTGTCTACTTACTTTACTAATGTCTAGCTGTAGCACCTACACACACCTCATGTACCTCACTCCCCATACTTCCAGCTGTATATTTTTTCACAATTTTCCCACTGTTTTCATGGAAGTAGAAGAGTTGCTGTGAAAATCCTGAATAAGGAAGCCTAATAAGGATGCCAAAGTTCCCCTTATGACACTTTTTTAATGGGGTGCAATAAAAGATTACAACATATAAAACCAAAGTAAAGATGGGAGAGAAGATGATGACATGGATTTGAAAAATGTATGCTTAAGACTGACAGAGATTACAACAGCTTTATTGTTACTGCAGCTTTATTAACTTCATTTTGGTTACAACAGAGACTCAGCTATTGTAACACAAAGAACCCAAATTTATTGCTTTTTAAATATTTGGGACTTTTAAAATGTGTCATTATTTCTTAGCCTACTGTGACTGTCATTTTTTGAAAGATAAATCCTTATGGGAATCTACAAGTGCTCCATGTACACAACACTGCTTCAGCATGAATCATCCCTGAACTGACAGCTTACACTGCCATCAAGATTTTAGTGTTGCTTTGGTGGTATGCTTAAGTAATTAAATAAGTGAAGTGACTCATCTTTTTATAACTTCATAAAAAACTCTCTGCATCTTTCTGACTTCCTGCAATTTGTAAAAGAAAATACTGATATCAAGATTATCAAAATTCAAAACAACGTTCCAGGTGCAACTGAACAGGAGCAAAGTAGATGAAACATAAGAACAAAACTTTTGGTTCTCTATTTCAGTCTTCTGTTTAGGCTGACAATGAAAAGGAAGCTTGAAGTCAGTGGAAACTCAGGATTCTTCAAAGCTTTCCTGTAGGAAGTCAAACAACAACCCTATAACTTCAGAAATAGAATTTGATCATTTAATGGAAAGGTATATGATACATAATTGCAAGACCAATCCCCATAGTGTGGACAAGCCTAGATAAGCCACAAGTAGTATTTATTTAAAGCCATTAGAACAGAAAGCAACTATAATCAATTATTGCATAAGAACTAATAAGTACAATAAAAACAAGTTTTCTACACTTTTCTCCTTTTTTCACCTCAAGGAATGTGTCCTAATTACATATCCACAAAGTCTTCTAAAAGTATTACAGTAAAAAATTGTGGGATTTACATCATGCATACGCAGTTGATCTTTTGCAAGTGGTAATTTTGTTCTTTGCAGTCCTGTTTGCAGAGAAAAAATCTCCATAAATAAATATTTCCTAGAATAAAATTACATTACAAAAATATTTAGCTCATTTGAATTCAGAATCACATCCTAACACTTCAGGCCTGCAGATGTCTAGTTTTGAAAAGCATCCATTTACCCATATAGTGTAATCAGTTTACATGTGTTGTTATAGTTTTACCATTGTTTGAGTTGATGTCTGACATAAATGACTTTACCCCCCCTGCAACATTTTTTTTTTTTACTATTTATATGATAATACCATCATGACAAGATCATTCACTGCTCATGCAAACCTTTCCTTTCATGATGCTTTGAGAAGCATTTGCATCACTTGCATTTTCCTCTTTTTATGTGAAGATTGAATATCCAGCTGTTACCTAATTAAGTCTGCCACAGGCAAAAATCTGGCTTTATGTACCTGCAGAGAGAATTTCATGGTGTTTTAATGACTAGCTATAGATTGAACAAAGTGACTCAAGAGGCAATGCAAGCAAAGGCTTAGCTCAAATGAGTGCCAGAGCTGTCAATTTCCAATTAAGAGACTTGTTTGTCTCTCATGACAGTGAACCACCACAAATTACTTGCGTTAGCTCTGCTGGTTAATCTTTTGCCACCTGACAGATGGAAGTAAATCAGTTGACTTATGTTAATCACTTCCAGGAAGTGAGAATATTTAAATCTTGGCACATTTTTGCATCTGTGAGGACAGCATTAGGAGATAGCACAACAGCAACTCATTATTTATAGATAAGGTGTCATTTCAAGTGTATATGTGTGTGGGGGGGTGTTGTGGTGGGATGACTGGCAGGGAATGTGGGGACAATGAAAGGCATCATTTAGCTTTTTCTCAAAAGCTCTCCCACTTGAAGAGAAAGCTTCTGATTGTTCCTTTCTTGAGTATTTATGTTTTTACAAAGCTGAACACAATTTTCAGCAAGATCAAGTTGTTATCATGTGTATATATATATATAGAAGATATGAGTACAGGTCTCCTGAAGAGTTTTATACCTAGCAGCAGTATATGTGGGAAATAATTAAATACACCTTTACTAAAAATAATAATGGCACTATGAAAAAATCCCTGGGATTAATTCTCTGCAGAAAAATGGAGAATAATTTTCTCTATTATAAAAAAGGCTAAATAATATTTCAAAAATTATGAAACATCTATTAAGACCTTTGACATGTAGCTCTAAAAATCCAATCTGATGACATGAGCCTTGAACTAATACCTGGTAACACCTGACAATGTGAGAGCAAAGTGCAGTTCAAAGCAATTTTAATATGATTCCCAGTTTGCTTCTGGCAATTTTCCTATTTTAATATGACTGTATAATAACTTGGAGAACAGCTTGGTTTTCCATGGCACCTCATCATTCTCCTAATGACTGCCCTTTCCACAGGATTAATACTACCAAAATTGCAGTAAATTATTTGATGGATATGGGCTTTCAAACACTTTTAGTTAGTTCAAAATCGTATGTGATATCATGTAATTTAGGATAAAAGGTAATAAGAACATAATTTAAATTCATTCACTCTTAAAATTCAAACTTCCACGGTACAGGGCAGGACTCCATTTGGTAAGGAAAAGTGTTTCAGGAGAGAAAATACCCTTTTCTGAGAAATGCCATCAAGGGGTGCTTAAGGGATGTGTTTCTAAATATATAAATAGAAATAGTTCTGTAGCTATAAACCACAATTTGCTACTTAGATTTCAGTCAAGTAAGCAGGTGTCATTTTACTACTGATCATTAAGTCGACCACCTAGAGCTCATGAAGGATGACAGAGCCTGAAACTGCACCATACCCTTGTATCATCAGCACTTCCCTACTTACACATACATTTACTCCAGCTCCCTCTCTGGTATAACAAACTGAGCTCCACTTCGTTGAGATTGCAGGGTAGAGGCCCTCAGGGGCTGGATTAAGATTACATGGATATTAACAAACTCAAAACTGCTCCTGAATTTTTCTAATTTGTTTTAGATCCCTTATCTTTCTTACCTGGCTCCCTTTGTGGAAAGTTCTTTTCTGTGCTGCATGGCTCTCAATGTTTTTCCATGGACTTCAGAAATCCTTGTGCATGTAGGTAGTATTATCGGGAGTGCTAATTAAAAAGATAGCATTATTTCATTCTGAATTGCATATGAAATTATATTAAGAATTTTTACACTCTCCCTCCTTCCCCATATTTTTTTCTGACAAAATTTACACCCACCTTCAAAAAGGGTGCACTTTGCTTTGACTCAGCGGTTTAACTTGTTTTCTTTCTATCTACTTTTAGAATCATACCAGGTTAATTATCATTCATGTTTGCAACAGCCAGCACAAATTCCTCTTGAATGGATGGAGGGGATTCTGTAGGGCTGTTTAAACAAAGTAACAGGCCACAGAAAAACATGGTGCTAAATATCACTTCCCAGGTAATTAACTGTGTCTTGGGTGCTCCCCATCAACCTTCTTTCATGTTCTGTTGATATTTTCCTTGCATGCAAAATGTTGTGTCTTTAAAACATAATACACCAAATTTTGTTTTACATTGCTGTTTACTCACAGAAACACACATATTTATAAAAGGCTGTTCTTTGGCTTTTTGCCTACACAGCTGATTTTTTTTTTCCCTGGCATATAATGTATGCAAACTGTAAAAAATATCACATTCAGAAAAATCAGTTAGAAGTGAATAGCAAAATTACAAATAAACTTATGAGCTCATTGGCTTTCAAATTGCCAAAAATGTCTTACCTATATCTAAGCATATTCAGCTCATTGTATTCAATCAGCACATACAAAAAATATATAGAATACTACATTTTGAATATGCTAGTTTTTCCCCTGAGGTTAAGCACAAAATTCCTCAAGCTGTAATAGTTCTTCAAAATTTCCTTCTCTAAAATTGAAAGTATTTCATTGGTCAAAAGGTGATATCTTGAGGTTTTTTCCCCTTCCATATACCAAAAGTCCTTTCTGCTTTGCTATATTTTCCAGAGAAGTTATGTTGAATTATTACAAACATCTATATCATGTCTATGTCCTTAAATTCTAGCTCCAGTAATACAGAAAGTTTGGAATGAAAGATAATACAAACATCCACCAAATCTGAGCTTTCAGATGGGGTCACCAGATGGTATTCTGCTGCAATATATTCAATTTAGAAGGCTGCCATTTAAAAAGTATGTAAGTACAAATCCCAGTGGAATGTCTGATTATTATGATTCATGAGCAATTGGGAGAAAAAAATATTACTAAACTGAAAACCTGGAAGTCTGCCAGACTGAAAGTTAGAAAATGACTGAAGTGAAATAAATAAGTAAATAAAATGAAAATTAAAATATCACCTAATTAACCTGAATAATGCTGTAATAAAACATAATACAAGGGGTTTCTCTATTAGATTAAAATCATCTTGTGTATTAATTTTTTTCCACTTTATTAATACATCTGCTTGAATATCTGGTAGATATATATACTAATTTTTATAAGTAAGAATTTTGAGTTTTAACTCATTTCTTTTGATATACATATAGCATACTATACCCTTAAGTCATTTGAATGTTTATGTCATAGCAAGATATAGAGGGGGAAAACGTTCTTTAAAAAGTAGTTGGAAAAACATGATAATAGAGGAACTATGATAAAATTTCAGCTTGATTGTCTCAAAGAAATTTTTCTTGACTTGACAAAAGGGAATTAAGTATCTTAGAATGTAAAATTCACCTGTAAGTAATTCTTGGTGTGCAGAAGGTAAAAGTCTAGTAAAAACCTAGTATTGTATCTAATTCAAAAGGGATCGAAGCTCAGAAAACACCTCAAAAAATATTATTGATAATGCAAATACAATATTTTCTCTTATGAAAAAGAAGTATAGAGACCCATGTGCTAGAAGTAGTGGACATAAATATATGTAAAAAGATATATTTACAAATACAGAAAATATTATAAATGGAAAACAAAGTTAAAATAATAAATATGGGTTTTCCATGATCTACATTGAATATGATTTTTTTGTCCTTAAAAAAGAAACCTTGAAATAAAGCAACAAATAATTCATGAAATCAGCAAAATTTGTATTTCCATATTACATAGGAAATGTAAAGAACACAATAGCAACCACGTGAATATATGGCTGGCTCATAGATTAAGTTTTGGGGAAAATAGTAATTATTTTAAAAATATATTTTAAAATATTTGTTAAATTGTTATCTTTAAAACCATAAAAGTTGAAAAATATCTCAGATACTTGGCCACAGTTTAAGGTAAAGTACAGTCTGATTCTTATAGCACTTGATAAGTGGAAATTCACAGAATCTGTGTTGCCCGTTGTTGAAATGAATGGCTTTTCAGCATATGCAGAATTTTAGACCAGCTTTTCAGTGAAGAAGGTGAATATATCATAAGCAAGCTTTCAAGTCAGCTCTTTTTTAACATAGCTGCTACACGTTTCATGAGAAAGGAGTTTAAATTCTGTTATAATTGTGATTTTGCCTTTGATGAGAAGAAAAGTACAACATTGAGTAGAATACCACAGAGATCAGTACTGGGATCTATTTTCATAATTTAATAGTTTTATTAAGAGAAGTATGGAATATATAAGGTCAATCTACTATTTTTTTTTTTCACAGCCAGATTTGAACAAACAGGAAGATAGCACACCTGACCTATGCACATATTTTTGTAGTTTGGAGTAGCAAGAAGCCTGACTTCAATGAAATTGTTTTAATATTAAATAAAGAGCAGCTGTATACCAGGATACAGCTAGTAAACACAGCCCATATTCCTAGACAGGAATGTATGAAAATGAGATTTAAAAAATTACTATGGTGTATGAAACTAAGTAAGAATTGCTGTATTATTATGTCTGAATAAACAGTCAGTTAACAAGTAACTGGGAAAAAGTAGAGAAAAATTATTTTTCTGTATATGCACAATCAGGTATGACTTCATTAAAAAAAAATTTAATCACAAAAAAACTCAAGCATGAAAAATAGAGGAGACTGATTTCTCTTTATAATATAGGCAAGCGTAAGATATGATGATTTTTCATAAATATATCCAGCTATGTACGATTGTTTCAAGGCAATCACAGGGAACCAAGACAACGAAGCTCATTTAATCTGCGTCCTTCATTCCTAGGACTCATACCAATGCCATTTTCAAAGGAACATTTCTATTATGTTCCTTTAGATTATTCCAAGAATACCCTAAGAATTCCAAGGTTTGTGTCTCTGGAATCTCCTTCAGCAATCTATTTTGACACTCTGATCTTTAATAATATGATGATTTCTGCATGTTTCATCCAAAGATTCCTAAGTAAAATTTAGTCTCAATACCTCTTGTCCTATTTGTCTTTGCCACCACAGAAACTTCACTGTTTGCGTCAAAACAGTGCAATATTTGTACTTAATTGAAAAACAGTTAGGTAGTGGGAGGAAAGAAGGAAGGGAGATGGATGCACTCTTCCTTAGGATAAATAACAGCAATTTATTCAAAACAGCCCACACTTCGGTTTGCATTAGTGAAATAAATACTTCCATAGACCACTTTCAGGCTGTGAAACTCAGTTTCTTGCACAGCTAAATTGTTAGTAGAGCATTCATAGTTTGGCGAATACATATTTTGCATTTTCCAAAACAATTCTGAAGGACACAAAAGGAACAATGCCTGGTTGGTGCTCTAGATCCAGTCTTTCTTTTTTTGAAGGGTAGGAAATGGTATAATGATGCCATTCTCTGCCAGCTGTTTTCCCTGACAGAGACCCTCTCATATTTGGTTCACTACAACACACTTAGCCTGATCACTGCTGACTCACTGTTTCTTTCAAGGCCTACTGCTTTGAGCTATGCAATTATCCAGGCTCTCATACTAATAGAAGAAATGGTTCAGAGGATTGTGATCTTTTGAACTTCAGAATCAGAGCTTTCTTGTGGTATTCAAAAAATGTAATCTGAAAATTGCAAAAAACCAGAAAAATTAAGAAAAGCATTCTCTTAGTACAGATTCTAATGAATAGAGAATAATTCTAGATAGATGAAACATCATTTATAAAATTGTTATTTCTATTTACACTTTTTTTACATTTTTACATTTAAAATTCAAAATATTTTAGTCAGGCAAGTGAAAAAAGAGTTGTTTTATATTTTATCATTCAATTTTTCCCTTAAATAATATTTACTCCAGTAGTTAATTTTGTCAATTTTTTACAATAATTCTCCATACAAGTTTATCTTCCCCATCAATTCTTACGGCTTTGTTCAGCACATCCCTCTAAAGTCTTCCTACACTAATGTCTTAAACTTTAGTCTCCTTGTAAATTACTGCAGAAACCAAGAGAGCAATAAAGAAAGAACATTAGAATTTGCAATGAGGAAAGAGAATATACCTTAATATATATAATAAAGTTATATATTTAAAGGAACCCAGATGTAATTAAAAATATCTATCTTGAAACATTTTTCAATTCCATAAGAAGATTTCTTTTATACTTTTGTGTATTAGACTTTGAAATTTACATTGAAGAGAAGCTTTGAATTTGATATGTAAAAAAGACTTTTGAGTATTATGTAAGATTCACTTAAAAAAAAGGAAATGTTTTATAATTAGGATAAATACGTAAGCAAAGTGATCATTGACATTAAGATTTTTCCATAAGTTGTGAGTGTTTCCTTTTGCAGGAGCACAACATATTTCTTGATGCCAACTTAATTTAATTGGATGCTCTTTGATAGTGCAGAGCAACTGAAGTGTTCTTGAAGTGGAAAGCTCTATCATAAAAGTACAACTAATATGTTTGAGAAGTTGATTCTAGAAAATATACTTTTATTAAGGGGAGACAAAACCCCTAATAGCTATAAAACATTAAAAAAACCCCAAATTTATTCTGGATAATATTTAAAGATATCACTATTATATGGAATTGTGGATACAACTATAATTCAATTAACAATGAAATGGAAATGACAGTAATCTTTACTAAAGAAAAAGTAGTAAGCATTAGGAAAACATAGCTTTGGGACAAAGTTCTTCTGCCACTCACAAAGGAAAATGTTCAGCTGTGGTTATGCCTCAGTCCAGAGAGCTAATTTTCTTTTAATATAGAGGTATAGTAGACAAAATACAAACCCTGTAGACTTTTAATGGAAGCTATCCCTCAGAATACCCCAATTCTGGATATGCAAGCTGCATAAATGAATAATCAAATATTCAGATTTGCCAGTCATTTGAAAAGAGCTCCAGGGAGTTCATTTCATGATCTTGTGGTAGCGTTGCTGCAGAAGGAAGAAAGTGCAGTGTCATTCAGTCTCTGCACAGACTGAAGGTCTCTAGTGCAAGCAGAAGTCCTGTTCTGGGTGTTTTCTCACCCGTCAGAAAAATGCAGGTGGAATGGATGGAATGAAGATGAGGACAAAACGGCATCTTCCAGTCAAAACAGATTCAGTAACAAGCATTTGTGTCCTCACATTATCTTCACAAAATCTGAATTGAAATCTTCAAAGTTGCTTCTCAGTTTTGTATTCCAGGATTCTGCCCCACTGGATTCAATAACCATCATAGATCTCTGAGTGTATTTTTCACTCTAGTTTGATAAACAGTACTAATCTGACATGAAGGAAAACTGTATATTTGAGGGGAGGGGATAAAGGGGCTACATTTTTGTTCAGAGAAGCATTATTATTTTATGGAAAGCTTATGTTCCCTTAAGTGACCAGGCTGTTCAGCTTTACAAAATATCCTCAAAGGGAACAGCACAGTGTGTGAGGGATCCTGACTGCTTTTAAGCTCCAATAGTCAGAGCTCATTATAACAAACATTGTCAAGAAAGCACACTTATTCTTGATGGAATAACTCATGGCAGAACTGGATAAACCAACAAATTTCAGAGTTCAGGAGAAGTCCTCTGAAAATTATTTGTATGGAATAATTGACAGCCTTGTAGGGGAAGAGGCTTGGTGTGACCTCAATTAAAAAACGTTTCATACGTAGAAACGAAACTGTCCCCTTGACTGTGAATAAAATCATACAAAAAAAGCATCCAATATGCAAAAGTTGAATTTCTTATCCTTTATGTACAGGAGAATATAAGAGTAAGATGCAAGAAGGGATATTGCTCAATACTAAAACAGTCTTACATTTAACCATGTCCAGGAGACCTATGAACAGGAAATTTCTTTCTATTTGAAAGCCTATGTGTAAGTCTCAACATTGAAAAGGCAGTGAAAGTTGTGGAACTAACCCAATGCTCAATGAATTTAATCAAATTGAGGTCTTCCAACAGAACTGCCTCAGCTGGACTCTAAAATGGATTAAGTTCATATTCTTCAACTAAACAAATGAATTTGTTATATCCCCTCAGTTCAAACCTGTCTTGACAGCAACTGCCTGGAATTTTAAGTGAAAGAGGACACTGTTGCCTTTGGACAAACAAACAAAAAAAAAGGGTGGGAGTCTGGGGGGAGGATAGATACAGCACAATGAGCCAAAAAAAAAAGGAAAATA
>VXBB01003803.1:79726-128794 GCA_013399915.1 Illadopsis cleaveri | reverse complement strand
AGAGGTGTGAATTTGCTCCCGTTCTGCGCTTTAATCCGAGCCCGCCGAGCGAGCGGAGCGCTGCCACCGCCGCGTCCCAGCTGGCGGCGAGGCTGAGGAGCCTCAGAGCCGGCACCAAAAACCTTCTGCGGAGCCAAGAGCGCCTGGCGGGGCACGGAGGTGCGGGGTTTGCCAGCCTTCCCTCCCCCCCTTCCTGCACGGAACAAATTTTCCAACATTTCCCCTGCTGAAATTTTAAGAGGTTGTGTTAACAGGTCACCAAAATCACCCGCCTGTCCGGGATGGGTTTGGTGGGTCTCTCCTGTTTGGATTGGGGCAGGCACGTGGTTGGGAGCCTGCCCTCACTGCGGTGTTTTATGAATTACTTACAGCTACTTGTAACCTCTGTGCTGGTTGAATATTTTATCGTGTTTCCAGCCNTTTTTTTTTTTTTTTTTCTAGTCTAATAAATGAGTGGGAAATTTCCACTCCTTGGATCAGGAGATGCTCTGAATATTTATGTTTTTGTTCACCAATTGGAAAAAAAAAAAAAAGAGAGAAGTGCTATAAACGAACATATTTGGTGACCCACTTTGAGTGGCTCATTACGATCAGATCAAGCTAATTGCCAGCCTTGTATTTCATTTGGCAACTTGTTCAGCTAATTGAACAAAATAAAAACTAATGAACAATTATAATGAAGTTTATAATTAGACCATTGGAAAAAAACTCAGCGTGAGAATATTTAAGGCACAATGAATGTGCGGGAGGTTTGGGAGGGGGGCAGTAAATTATGTCACTCTCTCCCACCAAAATCCTTCTTCCAGGTTCTTGGTGTATTACCTATTCCCAAACCATATCCACGTGGCATTTTCTTTATTATTAATTACCCTAGTGCCTTTCATGTCCATAGATGGCATTTCCAAGGATGCTGAGTTCAGGAATCAGCCTGTTAGTGAGGCAGCTGGGAGTGGCCTTTATGTGACATCCCCAGCTCCACCTTTACAAACCAAGGTCTCTGTTAAGGATGGGTTTGTAACCCTAAAAGTGAGAAACAACCATGTGGAGCAGGCAGAGGAGCTCACACAGCCCAGCAAGCTGATCTATCCTGTCAACACAGAAACCTGGCACAGGGGCCAGGGAGGCTGAAGGGGGAAGGACAGAAGGAAAAATGCTCTCTCCCTGATTAAAGCCATTTAAAAAACCAGTTATTTTTGTCTCATACCTGAATAAACCCGTTCCCAGCCCCCTTTCACCCCATGCTGCTGAAGCACAGAACATTAAATACCACGATGAGACACAGAGTGACTTTTTGGAGTTTCAATTTACAGGTAAAGCAGGTACCCACCAAAACCTAACAGAGCTGTCACATCAGAGTCTGCATTGCTTCAAAACTTCTCTTCCTCCTGTTTGCACGTGGAAGTAATTAGTTCATACAGAACTCAGTGGTAACTGAGGTTCTGCATCAGGGAATAAAGGCAGAAACTCTTAAATTGGGGAGGAAATGTGTTGAGCCTTTTCCCCTGGATGTCCCCAGTGGTCCTGGCACTCTGAAAGTTCTGGTTTCCAGTCCATGGTGCCCACAGGCACAGGGCAGGGATGAAGCACACGTGGTCCTGGAGGAGCAAAGGGTGGGAGGAGAATCAGCCCTGGAGGTATTTAACAGCTCAGCACTGATCCCACTCTCTGCCTGCAACCACTGGAATCCCAGCCAGGGTAAAAGTCCTCTTCCCATTCACAGAGCTGCTTCACTTTCACAAAGATTGAGATAATACACTGACTCAGGAAAAAAAAAATCATTTCTATGAGCTATCAAAATCTTTATTCCACTCCCCTGTTTTAATCTGAGCTGCATTAGGAGAAAACCCTCTGTTTTTGCAGTCGTGTCTCAATATTTTTATGCCATTAGAAGCAGCTGTCCTCTTAATGTAATTACAGCTTTCACCAGGGGAGTGATCATATCCTGGGATCAGTGGGAGGCTGTAGCTGCCTGATGCTCTCCATGTTCTATCACCTTTCCATCAGCCTTGGTTTGGGGGTTTTTTCTGCAGGTGTTTGTTCACCTGCCAGCCTGGAGCTGCTGCCACAGCCATGCAGGGGCTGCCCTTCCTCCACCTCCTGCTGCTCCCAGTTTTGGTAAGGAGGGTGCAGAGGCCACGGGCAGCCCTTGCAGTGGCACCAGCAGGGTTTAAAAATGCCTTTTCCAGCCCCTGTGCTGAGGACAGAGGGCAGGAGCTGCCAGGCTGAGCTCTCCCCCTGCTCCCTAAAATGTCCCACACACGCAGGAGTTCCCATGGGCTTGTGCTGGTTTGGGCATTTCCTTCCTAATTTCCCTCCCCTCTTGCATGCACACACTCTCTAATTACAAAAAAGGTTGAGGAAATGGGAACAAACCCTGAAGTGAAGCATGAAACAGGCTCCATGATTCCAGATAACCAGGGCCATTTAAAGCCTTGCTTGGCATTTGCATTATAAGAACAAATCCTGCACAGGAATCTCTCCTGTGCTTTATACTCCTGCATTAATTCATGAAGTGTCATGTATCTAGCACATTTTATTATACATGAGGACCAGACAAATTAAAATTCTCAGCTGAGTATCACATTTGTACACTCAAGGCCAGCTCCTTCAGCTCTGGCCAGGGTTGAAGTGACACTGGTTTCAAACCAACCCAGTTAAACCAGCAGAAATTCTCAACATTTTCTTCCATTCTCTTCACAATTTATTTCCATTTAGCTTTAACCTCTGTGGAGATCAATAGACTGGGAATGCCCAAAGCAATCAATCCCTTTGTGAAACAAAACCAGGATAGGGAGGGTGGAACTGGGTGAGTTTGAGAGGTCCCTTCCAACCCAAACCATTCCCTGATTTTACAAATACCCCCACCAGCCCAAACTGAACTCCCTTTAAATCTGCAGAAGAGGGAACAAAACTGGAAAAGGGTTGGGGTTTTTTTTAGTAGATTCCTCTTTAGCCATGTGAACCTTTCCACATTAGTGATGAATACTTTAATATGCTATTGTAAACTAATTACCAATCCCGGACATGATGGGTTTTTTTCCAAGGGACATTATCCTTTCAGCTGGAATCTCAGGCTGAATGCTGATAAGCCTCTTGAACTTTGCAAAACCACTTGTCCAAAGTGGCAGGACAAGAATTCGTTAAGGTCTTCTAATTAAGAAGGACAAGGCCCAATTAAGCTCTCACTTCTGTGCTGCACAGCCCAGTTAAACAACAGCATGCCAAGGATTTTCCCACCCCCTCCAGAGCTGGGTCCTCACTTGGGTTCATCTCCAGCTGCTGGTTGGGGAGGATTTCTCAGGCCCTCAGAAGCCACGGTGAGAAATGGTGTGCACAGCTGGAGCCTCTGCATTCATATTTTGGGACATCTCATTGTCCTGCAGCTGGAATTGTTCCGAGACTCCCTGCCAGCATTCCAGAGGCTGCTCCCCTCTCCTCCGTGGGACACTCACTCCGACTTTGCACACAGACCATGCAGGGCAAAACGCTGGGGCTGATGTTGATTATCTCATTATTTGAATCTAAAGAGGTCCCGAACTCCCAGCAAAGGAAAATGTGTGGGTTGGGCACAGCTCCCAGGCTGCCACACTGGATCGTGGCCACGCTTCACAGCAACTCCCACCCTGGGTTTATTTCTGGGAGAACACAGGTTAGGACATGGAGCTGTGCTTTCTTTCTACCAAAAAAAGAAAAAAGTACAAGAAAATTAAGTTATAGCTCCAAGACCTGGTTATAAATGAGCTAAAAATACTCTCCCCCCTCTTGAAAGGAGAAGGATGAACCAGGCAATCTTGGATTTCTCCTCAGTTTTGCAAGGCTGGCACCTCAGGAAAGTGCTCACAAGCTGAACAATTTCAGTGGAGAAATTGCTCAGTGCAGAACTCCAGAGGGAGAACAAGCCTTTATCTCCTGAACATCTCTGATCAGGGTCTCAAAGGTGGCCCAGAGCTTTCCCTACAGACTCCAGTCTCCTCCAACCCAAAACCCACAGCTCTGTCTCACCAGGTCTCAGACCCTGCTCCTCCTCCCTGCTGCATTTTAAACCCAATTTTAACACCCATTTACCTGTGTGAGTGACTGCTCAGCTCATAAATGAAACACTTTTAAAACATGGATGCACTAAACTGGAAGACAGCAACAGCCTCAGGGAAGTTGCACTCCATCAGGCAATTACCTGTGTTTTTAAAACCCCTGAATAAGTAATCCACACAAGCCATTTCTCTTGCACATAACAATAAACAATTTTATCAGCTGTTGCCCTGCTCAGGCCCGCTGTGTACCAGCTCATTTTATTTTGTTGAGAACCACCACTAAGCAGGGAAATTAATTGAAATCATAAGGCAGTGGGAGGGGGAAGGAAGTACCTGCTCTAACAGGAGCTGACAAAAGCACATTTCTAAGAGGGGAGTGATAAAACCACATCTCCCCAGGGCAAATGGGCTGATCCCATCACATAATTCAAGAGTGACTCCCAAATTTGCATGGATCTGAGTGAGAAATGCACCAAGCCTGGAGTTCCTCTGCTCTAATTGCTCTGCTGTTGAACATTTAAGTCAAGAGCTTAAAGCCATTTCCAGAGCCAGCTCTATTTGCATGCCACACATCCCACTGAAATCTGCACATGGAGCTTTCCAGGCAAAACACTGTGAACCTCGAATTATAAATAGGCAAAAGGGAAGAAAAAAAAAAAGGAAGAGGGCTATGCTCTCACTCAAGGTACAACAGCTACATCCTGGCAGCCCTGAGGCATCCAGCCACTGTTTCTGGGTAAAACCTGAGAAAACCTGTATTTTTCAGGGCAACACAGAATGAAATCTATATTTCTGTTTGTAACTGATGTCTGGGAAAAGCTTTGCAACATCCAGTAGTTATAGGAGATAAAATTATATCCATTAATTCAACTTTCTCCAGTGTTTCCAACATGAGAAAGGATTAGAAAAAAGCAGCCTCTAGGCATTGTATATGTTCTTAATGTATCTGTGCTTCTAAACTATCTTTAATTAATGAAATAACCCAAAATTACTTATTAATAAGGATCTGTGGGCTTGGTAAACCTCAGACATTTTGCATGAATTAAAGAACAATACAATGAAGTTTTAATGAATACAAAGTCACAGTTAATGTAAAATTTATATATAGCAAGGCAGAAGGGGAAGGAATTGTAAAGTACTTTTAATCATAGGTTATTGGCAGTTTGATAGCTCCTTTTTCTACTTTTCTAATGGGTGCTTGGTATTTTTATTATCACACCAGCATGGCCTGACTGGCTACAGTAGAGAAATTACCAGCACAGAAAGTTTTGGACTAAGTTGGACTTGGATTACACCCACTAAAATCAGTAACAAACTAAATTTAGCTAAATATTACTTCATGACACCCAGTTACAAGGCAAATAAAGACAGCAACAACTGAGAGGTGTAATATATAATTATATATATAAAGCATTGATTCCTTTTAATTAACTCTTTATCATCGCTGAATGCATTCAACACAATTGTAAGTACAATAATATTTCACCCACAAAATTCAAATAGTGCAGGAGACACTGAATGCCAGGGTTGGTACAACTACTGCAACTGTATTTTATGAAAAACAAAACACTTTAGTGCTTCCATTTCACTGTTTCAGCAAGCTCAGTTATTTAAATACAGTGTTTTTCCCTTTATAAACTGCAGGGTTACAGACCTAGAAAAGGAGTCTCTCACTTTCAACATGACATTTAGTAAAAAAAGTTACAAAACCCATCAGAGCTTTTAATAAAGAAACACCCTGGAATTCCTCAGCTAACCTTCGAGCCAATAAAGGACTTCAACCAAGGAAGCAAAATGTCTTCTTCAACCATAATTATGTTAATCCACAGTAAAGGACAGGAAATTCCATGGAAATCACCTGGAGTTACCCCAGGAATAAGGAGGAGGAAGATGCTCCCTTCACCTCCTGAGCCCCCAGAAGTCTCTGAGCCAACAGCCCCAAACAATGAGGAGGCTCCAGCACAAAATGAAGCAGCAATTCCCCTCCAAAGGTACCAGGAGAGATTTCAAGACTGAAATGATTCTGAGTCAGATGAGTTTAGTGCATTATGATTTGGCTTCATAAAAACATTTTAATGCACACTACACAGAGAACACGGTTCAGGGGCAAGGAGTTAAAATCACTTTGTGTTCCCTTACAGGGGACAAACACAGGGATTGAAAAATGTTGCTAAAAATCCAGTTAAAAAAAAGAAGCAAGCAAACATTTTATGAAAGAAATATCTGCAACTGTGACTATTGGTGCTCCCATTTGATGGGCTGCTGATGTAAATCTAAGCAGAAAAGATGCACTCATATATATAAAAATCAAAACAGGCAGGTTTCTCCTTCCAGGCTGGAAAAAACTTCAAAATATATGGCATATTTAACCAATAAAAAAGGAGCTAAGCTTTACCCAAATCTTTCATAATGCACTTCATGAAATATTTTTTTTTTCCTTTTAAAAGAACCACTGGTATTAAATAGAGCTTTTTCTTTACATACAGTATTGGTATATACAAAACAAATACAGAACAAAGACAAAAAAAAAAAAGAAACCCACAAAACCAAAACCCAAAAAAACCACCCAAACAAGTGATTTTAATAGTCTTGGAGCTCAGGAATATTTTGGTACAGGTCCAAAGCCTCTGGGTTTGAGAAAGCTCCCCGCTGCTCAACTTCTTTCCCTGCAATTATTTGTTTCACAGCTACTTCCACTTTCTTCCCATTTACTGTATACTGAAAAACAAAACCAGCAAAGATAAAATTACATTTTTGTTTCACATAGTGGCTTTATGAAGATCTTCACAAAACACCCCCCACCAGTTCCAGAGCTCTATGAAAATTTAGCAGAATGCCTTCTCTTTTGTTGCACTTGAAGCACTTTCTTCTGAAAATCACTCGAAGAGTAGGTAGAATTCAAAGAGGTTGTGTCAGTTTATTACTCCTACTGGCAATTCTGTGAGAACATGATCAAGCTCCACTAGAAAACAACAAAACCAGATCAGAATCATGGTATAAACACTAAAAATATTTGGGTTTTATGTTCTGACACATCCAGTGTTCAAACATGTTTAATTTTTTAAGGGTGGGCTCAGAAAACAAAGCCCAACTGCACAGGGCTTTGGAAGAAGAAAACCATGATTTTCTTATCTGAATTGAGTTTTTCTAAAAGGATGAAGTGAAACCTCTGAGCTTAACCGGTCCTCTACAGTTAAATGTTTCAAAACAAACCACAACAAATAAAATAAACCGTAACCAACAGAGGCTTCACCTCCACTGATGAATCACACAAATTCTGTTACATTGTGTGACTCAAAGTAAGGACAGAAAAAACACCCAAATTCTTCCCTCAGGATCAGAGCACTGTAATTTCTGACACAGCAAGGAGGAGCTGCTGCAGTGTGAACAGGAGCAGCCAAGGCCCATCTTGGGTGATCTCTGTTTTTGGAGACACTTTCTGAGCCCCTTCCTGGGGCTGGTACCACTGAGACATTTTGGGGGTGACAGCTTTGAAAAGCTGACACACAAATCCCTTCTCAAAGTTTCTGCTTGCCCTGGGAACAGGGACCCACCTGCTTTACTGCTCAAGCTGCTGCTGAGGGAAGCCAGGCTGGTCCTGGCCTCCCCTGAACCCTCTGAGCTCCAGGCATCCCCATTTATCACTGCAGATCACCCAGAGACAGCTGAAATAAACCTCAGCACTCTCTTGCAATATTGTCT
Organism: Illadopsis cleaveri; assembly: GCA_013399915.1. Lineage (NCBI taxonomy): Eukaryota > Metazoa > Chordata > Aves > Passeriformes > Timaliidae > Illadopsis > Illadopsis cleaveri. The sequence goes on along the minus strand of VXBB01003803.1, from coordinate 121,061 downwards.
CCATACAAAAAACAAACATTTCCTTATTAGCTCTGCTGCAGTCATGTGTAACCCTACCCTCCTGAGCCACCTTCATCTCTCTCCTCAACAATCAAAACCTGATTTTCACAAGGGCCCAGAACCCACAACAGCTCAGTGGCCTGGCAGGGAACTGCCCCCTTTAACAAAGGATGAGGCTGCTCAAAGAAAATGAGTTTAATCAGTAAATCCTATGGATGATGACCAGAACGTTTATCTGGTCAGGACAGAACTAGACAGGTTCACACTATGTTTTAAATACTGAATATTCTGCTAAAACGATTGTTTTGTGCTACTAAATCACCTCAGCACAGCTGTGCTGTCTCTACAGGATCACGTATTTTCAGATGAGGATTCAAACATTTCCAAAAGTAGCAGAGAATAGGCAGTTTCCCTTCCAAGCAGAACTTTTAAAGAAAGATGGGAGACAGCTTTGATCACTTCAGCACTGGCAGATTTATCTGAGAGGTAATTAAAATTCACTCAATGTGTGAACTAATTGATGATCTAAGCAGGCTCTCCTGAGGGGCAGCCCATCCCAAACACCTCCCTGCTGCACATCCAGGTGATTCACACAGCTCACAAGTTCAACACTCCACACAGCTGAGCTGCAGCCCAGAAAATGAGAACTTAGGGAATTTTACACTCCTGACAGGACATTTTGAGCTAAGGACTATCTGCCAAGAGCATCCTGAAACAAAATTAACTCAAGGGATCAGGACCAGATCCCTCTGTGGGCCAGAGAGTATTCTGAACCCCACAGCACTTCCACATGGAAACCTACACTGGCAGGAAAGGGGTACCAGTCTCAAATGATGGCTCTGAAGTCTCAAGTCTTTTCTCTAGACACAATTAAGCCTGTTTGCAAATGGACTTGGGGAAAACCATGCTCTGCACCCAGTTCTGCTGCTCAGAGTCACTGAGGAGACTGTAACATCAGAGAGGGCTGTAAAACAGTCATTCCAAATGAAGGGTTCACACCAAGCTCTAGCAGAACACCTTCAAAAGACTGAACATGCAGAACCTTCAGCTACACTAATTTCTCCCCCTGAACAAGCACAACAATTTCAGTTTAAATACCCTTACAGTTAAGACAGTGATAGAGCTACATTTAAGTGGCTAAACAGATGTAAAAGTGAAATGGTTTACAAAATGATCTTCTGAATTCACCGAGTGCTCTCAGCTTTCCTAAGAATGCCACTCATAACAGGAAAACAAAAACAAAATGTGCTTATGGATAGCCAGAAAAGCCAAAGTTAAATTACCTTTTTAATATTTTTCTTTTAAGAGGTTTAAGTACATATTACTGAGAAAACTCAACCCATTTAAAAAACAAAAACCACGCTCAGCTGAAGAGGAGATGAAAAGATGTTGCTAGGCAACATAGACAAACTATTTATAAAGCTCGAATACACTTTTGAGATGCTAAAATTTCCACGCATGTGGGTTTGAAGAGCAGTGACAACTGCTCCTTAATTACTATTCAAGGTGACAAAGAAAACAGCAGGCAGCCCTTTTCCCCTGCCATACCGGGATGCCTTTGGTCTCCAGGATGAGGCTGGGGACGTGCCTGGCCGAGAGCGCCAGGCGGATGGCGTCCTGGATGCGCTTCACCAGGCTGCGGCTGAAGGCGTGGCTGGAGGCCATCTTCAGGAACAGGATCACCCTCTCCTCGCCGTCCTTGTTGTACTGAGGGACGCAGAGGCTGTCAGACACCTCCTCGAAGGCTTCCACTGCAAACGGGATCCTGGTTAGGGCTCGGGCACGGAGCGTCGGACGCGCGCGGGGTTTGGGGTGCAAAGAAATGATCACCTCCCCTGTGTGGGGAAACAGGCAGCCTCTGCCTGCTCTGCAGTTTCAGCTTTTAAGTGAAAATCCAGGTTTAAGGATCATTCAGGCCCATAACAAAAATTTACTGTTACTTTTGGGACAGCTAAGGTTTGACATTAAGTCATTTTCTCTGGCTTTCCCCACCGCAGCACAGGCAGGAGGCTCAAACTCCTGGTGACACAAGAACAAAGAGGCAACGGGTCCCTGAGTCTCAGATTAGCACCTTTGCAGGGACAGCTTCCCCACCTGTCACAACACAGGCTTTGAAATACAAAGCAAGCTCAAGAACTACTTCTAATTATCAGGAAAGGTACAATAAAAACAGTGTCAAGAGCTTGCCTTTAGGGGAAGAGAAAAGCCTGACAGGTTCAGGAGAAAAGAAAAAACCTGTTCCATAAAATGTTGCCTTTGTACATCCCAAGGAGTTACCTCCCACCCTACAGGTACTTCAGGAAAGCAACCAGTTTTAAGTTTACAAAATCAAATTTTACTGATACCAACATACTCTGTACTGTCTCATTTGAAAAACACCACGTTTTTTCTTACTTAATCCTCCTAAACAGCTTTGTAATGCTTAAATTGCAGATTTAAGGCAACAATGTCATAGCTGGAAGAGGCAGAAAGTTGATTTCATACCTATGTTATAGATTTCAGAACTTCCAAATCTTACTCCATTGGGATTTAATGTACCATCACTGAAAAATCATAAATAAAACAAAAACATTAAAATATGATTACAGCTTGATTGAGAGGAAAATGTGATGCAAAGAACCAAGTCTCTCTAGTGAGAGCAAAACCACATTAGAAACAGAATTTTCAGAGAATTTGAGTCAAAAAGTCATTTTACTCATTAGAATGAATCTGTACAGAGAACAGCAACATTATTAATTCACTCAACTTTGTTCCTAACAGCAACTTTGAAATGCAAACAGTAAATTCAGCCCCAGTTGTGATCCTGAATGTCTCTGATTACTGACACAGGCACAACTTAATACCTGACCTGCTCTAAGGAAGTTTTGCTGTCAAACACGGTGGTGGCAAAGCCCAGACCCCCAGTTCACCACCTGGAATGTGCTGCACTCTGAATCCAAACTCCTGTGACCATTATGAACCATGGAACACAAAACCAAGCAGAGTCCTGTGTTCATGAATACAAAAGTGGGGTACAACCTCAAAATGTGCTCCCTTCCCTCAAATCCAGCTGCTCTGATTAAGGGTTTGAATTCCACAATATGGGATTCAATAAAGTTAATACAAAGCTAACAACAGGGAGACAGAATCATGTGCATTTTACTCCTAGGTGAAGACTGCAAACTGGAACACTTGTTTCCTCCAAACTGCCCCAGCAGAACACTGTACCTGCGACCCAGCATGACAATTCCTCCAGTCTTAGGGTTAATTTTGCAGTAATCACCGTGGGCCCAGACACCTGGTGGGGAATGGCAAAGGTTAAGCAGCTGATTCTCTTCCCCCAGTCACAGCAGACATTGTGTAACTCAGGTGGCATTAACTCAGTGAAATGCACAGAAATACAACTGAGAAACTCTGAGAATTGCCCCCAGCCAGGGTAACAGCACTGAGCTCCACAAACAACCCAAACCACATTTACTGTAAAGAACCAGCACAGCCAGGAGCAGCTCAGGAATCAGGATCAAACCCCAGGTTATCCTCTGACTGCTTGTTTGCATGACTACACAGCATTCCTCACAAAACCAGGGAATAGCTGCTCTGAACACTTCATTTTGAATTACTGGAAGCATCTTCCACACAAGTAACAACATTCCCACCTTGATTCATTGTCTTTCTTGATCCTTTTATTATGCACAGTTCTGCACAAGAAGCTTTCTGGGCTTGTGTAATAAGTATCAACAATTCCCTAAAGAGCTTTTGTGCTTACTGTTCTTGATTTGTCTAAATGTAAAATCACGTTTGACTTTTCATTGTTATTTAAGATTGAGACTGCCACAGCAGCCTGCCAAAACCAGAAGCACAACCCAATTCTACTCAAGTTTTTCTGAGGAAAAATACCAACCTCAAGTATTTGCACATAAGACCATTTTCCAACTCAATTGTTACCATCTCAAGGCCATTTACAAGGAGAGACAGAAAAGGGGTGCAGACAGAACCTCTGATTTCAGTCTTAAAACTGTTCCACAGATTATTTTTTTTTCTATTTGCTGCTGTCAGGCTTAAATACAGACTGCAACTTTCACATTCCTCAGTTTTCCTACATGATTATCTCCTGCTGCACGTCCTGACTTTTCTTGTGAATCCACTCTGTATTGTTGCTATTTATTAAAAAAAAAAGATTTCCACATCCGAAAAAACAGCAGCTGGAGATCCTGCTCCTAAAAAATCCCTGCCCCAGAGGCACCAGGGATTTTAGCATTGCTGTGCCAAACCAGGAAAAGCCCTGGATGAGCAGAATCCTCCACGATTACTAAAGAAAAGCCTCTGGTGCACAGGTGTCTGCTCCTTTATTCTGTAGAAGGATGCAGAATATGCACATCTGAGGCAGCAAATATTTAATATCTGTTTAATCCTCATGCTAATGAGGCAGCAGGTCAGCACTTTTCCCTTGGGATTGACTCCTGCAGGCAGGCAGGAGCAGCCTGGCAGAGGTGCAGCAGCACTCATCAATAGCTGATTGCTCCTGAGCTGCTCCTCTCACAGCCATGTCAGGCAGTCTGTGCCTGCACTGCAGACTGGGACAGGCAGCTCTGCCCAAAGAGAGCAGCAGCAAAACTGGATTAGAGCTCTGCAGAGATCTTTACTGGTTTTATTTGGATTTCTGTTCAAAACAAAACACGAGAAAACAGAGTGAGATGTTGTGAAACACTGTGGAGTTCTCACCCTGGAAATTGGGACTCAAAGCTGCACCTGTGGCTGGCACTGGGCAGCAGCAAATAATCCTGTGCCTCTCCCCTCACAGCCTGCATCAACCAAAGCCTCATGACATACCTGGGAATTTGGAAAAATAAGCCTTTCTGTATTTGCTTCCATTCTCATCGTTCCAGAAGTGTGTGGGCTGACAGGGGATGGGCTTGGTGCAGACCAGCTCTCCACTTTCACCCCAAACTGGTTTTCCTGTTGACAAAGAAAGAGGCATTTTCCACATTTCCTTTCTGTAAATAACAGTAACAATGCAAAGAGCATCTACACTCATCTGTTGTTAAAGATCATCTAGCTACTGTACTTTCTACGTGCATTTTGGATCATAGTTACCTTNTTGTTATTTAAGATTGAGACTGCCACAGCAGCCTGCCAAAACCAGAAGCACAACCCAATTCTACTCAAGTTTTTCTGAAGAAAAATACCAACCTCAAGTATTTGCACATAAGACCATTTTCCAACTCAATTGTTACCATCTCAAGGCCATTTACAAGGAGAGACAGAAAAGGGGTGCAGACAGAACCTCTGATTTCAGTCTTAAAACTGTTCCACAGATTATTTTTTTTTCTATTTGCTGCTGTCAGGCTTAAATACAGACTGCAACTTTCACATTCCTCAGTTTTCCTACATGATTATCTCCTGCTGCACGTCCTGACTTTTCTTGTGAATCCACTCTGTATTGTTGCTATTTATTAAAAAAAAAAGATTTCCACATCCGAAAAAACAGCAGCTGGAGATCCTGCTCCTAAAAAATCCCTGCCCCAGAGGCACCAGAGATTTTAGCACTGCTGTGCCACACCAGGAAAAGCCCTGCATGAGCAGAATCCTCCACAATTACTAAAGAAAAACCTCTGGTCCACAGGTGTCTGTTCCTTTATTCTGTAGAAGGATGCAGAATATGCACATCTGAGGCAGCAAATATTTAATATCTGTTTAATCCTCATGCTAATGAGGCAGCAGGTCAGCACTTTTCCCTTGGGATTGACTCCTGCAGGCAGGCAGGAGCAGCCTGGCAGAGGTGCAGCAGCACTCATCAATAGCTGATTGCTCATCTCACAGCCATGCCAGGCAGTCTGTGCCTGCACTGCAGACTGGGACAGGCAGCTCTGCCCAAAGAGAGCAGCAGCAAAACTGGATTAGAGCTCTGCAGAGATCTTTACTGGTTTTATTTGGATTTCTGTTCAAAACAAAACACGAGAAAACAGAGTGAGATGTTGTGAAACACTGTGGAGTTCTCACCCTGGAAATTGGGACTCAAAGCTGCACCTGTGGCTGGCACTGGGCAGCAGCAAATAATCCTGTGCCTCTCCCCTCACAGCCTGCATCAACCAAAGCCTCATGACATACCTGGGAATTTGGAAAAATAAGCCTTTCTGTATTTGCTTCCATTCTCATCGTTCCAGAAGTGTGTGGGCTGACAGGGGATGGGCTTGGTGCAGACCAGCTCTCCACTTTCACCCCAAACTGGTTTTCCTGTTGACAAAGAAAGAGGCATTTTCCACATTTCCTTTCTGTAAATAACAGTAACAATGCAAAGAGCATCTACACTCATCTGTTGTTAAAGATCATCTAGCTACTGTACTTTCTACGTGCATTTTGGATCATAGTTACCTTCATCATTCCATGCTTCTACAGCCATTCCAAGATTTCTGGCCTGAATTTCTCCTTTGTAAACAGGAACTGTAACATTGTGGCCCATGAAACAGGAAATTATATCTGTTCCACCTACAACAAAAGAAATCCATTGAGAATACACAGTGGGTTTTTTTGGAAAAAGCAAACCTGAAAAACTACATAGGAACTCTGGAACAGCCAACTTTTGCCAAAGGCTTCTGATCCACACTAAGCAGCATAGAGCAAACAGCATTATCCAGGATGTTGTGACTTGTATTAAAAGGCTTTCTTTCTTACTTTATATATCTTGTTATATGTGTATGTTTTTCATGCAGAACTATCCCTTAAGGCATAGCTTTTCTCCTTTCAACAGCCTCTTTAATCTCATTTAAGGAAATTTCCATTTATAGGGGAGAAAAAATAAACAGGCCCTACTTTACAGACTTCAGATATTTACAGAATTACTCTAGAAATGTTTTCTTGTTGGTTTTCATTAGCTTGAAGTAACCAGTCAAGCTATTCCACTCAGCATGTACTTAGCTTTTATACCTTATCAGCATGGGAGGAGGGAAGCCAGGCCTTCAGGATGAACAGTTATCTTCAGAAAAATAGATACTGTCAAAGTGCTTACTTAACTGGAATATTTATAGTCTTTCTAGGACTTCATGGAAGAGAATTAAGACACAAATCAATCATGTTAGCTCTCCTCAAAAATAGGCTGCTGCATTTGAGTCTATTAATGTCTGTAGTAGCAAGTTCTAGATTCAGCACTACTCTTACTGAGCCCAGAGTCTGAGATGACTTCAGTAGCAGAAAAGTTACATTTTAAAAATCAAACTGAGTTAAAAAAGCCCTTTGAAAAAGTCAGTCCTTGTTACAAAGCAAAATGAGGAGTGCTGTGGTGGACCTTAACATGAGCAGAAGTTGCCTCAACCAGCACCGCTCACAACAAACTGCACAGCATGGGGGCTTGATATTTCTCTAATTATATAATCTACAAAAAAAAAAATCCGTCTGCAGTGCCAATTACTTGGCACAAAAGAACTGAAATGGGAACTCTCCAAGAGGTATTTTCTGCTAAAGTCAGCTATATGCAGAACAGTATGTTCTGTAGGTTAATAGACTCTTTGCTTGATCTCACCCTGCCACCCCTGAGGACAGCCAGTCAAAATAAATGATCATACTTAAAACCCAAAACCTCCACCAAAACCACTTTGGAGTGCCTGAGTTTCATTATGGCACAGTGAATTATGCAGAAAAAACCTCAGCACTAAAAAGACAGCTCATTCCAGTTTAACTACAACCAATCCCAAATGATCCAAAGGCTTCTGCTTCCCAAACAAGCAGGAAGGAACCGCACAGGCAATCAGAGAATCACTGAGATGCTGCAGCATAAAAGCCTCACCTGAAATGGATCCCAGGAGGACACTGCTTTTGATGTGTTTGTAGACATACTCATAGCTTTGAGATTTGAGAGGTGATCCCGTAGACAGGATAGTGTGGAGTGTTTGGAGGTTGTGTGTTTCACCTTAAAAAAAAAAAGGAGAAAAGCAACACAGGTTAAGGCAGAATTTCTCCAAGTGTTTGGAGCTATTTGTCACTACAATCCAGAGTAATTACATAAAGGTGACAAGACAGGGAGGCAGAACCAGGAGAGGATAGGTAGGAGGGAGGACAGAAGGGATTCACCAGCTTTTTGAAGCTTACATGGTTTTAAATTTTTCTCTTCTAGCACAGCCAGCCACTTTGCACCCGTTCCAAGGATGGTGATCCTAGAGGGGAAAAAAAAAACGGTTTACATGTTTTGCATATTTAAATATGCTAAGATTCTAAAGAGCTGCAATTCCCACTGCAGTGAGCAGAGGCTGTTACACACTCTGTACGTGGATTAGACAAACAATGCAGCCTCTTAGAGCTTTCCAAGTGCAAGGCACATCCTTTTGAACTATCAGAATCAGTCAGATCAAATGTCATCTCTGCAGCTTTGAAACTTTTAACTCCATCTTTAAACATTAAGCAAAGCTTTCCCATCTCACAAAGACATTCACTTTTACATTTACAGGAATTTGTAACTGCAGAACACTCCAGAGACACCACAAAATGTTATCATGTTTACTTTATTAATGGACCATAATTTCCCAAGAGTGCCTCAGCACAGTCTTACACAGAAACTTTGCCATTTCAGGGCACAATTTGACAAAAAATTACTTTACTGTGGGACAGCAAGCAGTGATTTTCTGCTTCTGATTCAGAGATACCTGTTCAGTTTCCAGTGGTGAAAGCCTGAGCTGCCCATGCCTAAATGAACAGGAAACTTGGCCCAGCTGAACAATTCAATCCTGCCCTTGCAAAGTCTGTTTGGAGCTCTTCAATTCAACAGAATTAAAACTTGAAACAAAGGCTGTGTTTCTTCCATCTGTCAATGCAAGTGCCAGTTTAATGCTCCTGCTGACCTTCAGGAAATCCTCTTACCTGGCTCCTACTGATTCATTTTACATTTCAGCAATAAAGTCACTGAAGAAAACGCAGAGATAGATGAGGGTAAGGGACACAGCCTGAGTGCACAGAGCATGGGCAACACCAACACCAGCAGAGCTTAAAAAAGATCCTGCAAGGTTGGGTTTTCCTCCAAAGGCAGGATGGGAGGTAGGACACTATTCCAAGCAAGGAGAAAGGAGTATTTCAACACTGCCAAAAGGGGATCTCTGCCTTGGCAATGCTGGTGGAAGATTCCCCTCTCAGGCAGGAACAGGCTCCTTGCACAGACACAGCAGTGCACAGAGCAGTTCATCAGGCACATGGGAAGGGCACCAGAGAGGCACAGAATGGTTTGGACTGGAAGGAACCTTAAAGATCATCTAGTTCCAACCCCTGCCACGAGCAGGAAACCTCCCACCACCAGAGCCCCCAGCCCAGTGCTCCTCAGTTACCCTGTACCCCAAGCATGTGAACTATTTTTACTCTTGTGTAACATCTCACTTTCCCTCTATGCCTCAAACCAGTGCTTATTTTACATTAGAATACAAAATGCTTCTCTATTTTAAGCTCTTTGACACTTCCTCTACAGCACATGTAGAGCCAAATCTCCCTTTTATTCCCTTCCAAATGCTCCATAACTGCATTTAGTCACCATCCACCAATTCCCTTGCAGGGCTCATTAATGGATGTGCCCACTTGAGTCATTCCTGCCACGCAGGATGAGATATCCCGATGATACCCTGAGAATATGCTCTCTGAAGGAAAGTGTGGTGCCTCTCCAGAGAATAAGGTGATCTTCACATGTTGGAGCCTTTTTTTTTAACATATTTAACATATGAGCGAGCTGGGAACAGACTGCATGATGAAGTAGCACCCAGATGGGCACCGCTTTTAGCGCCAGATTACAAAAGTGAGACATGCAGACACATTTATCTTCCCTTGCTTTTGGCATGTGGAAACAATGCTTAAAAATAAGCTGGGTTGTTTCTCAATTCCCTTTTTTTTGCCTGTTGTTCTACCAGGGTTTCTTTGGGGAGTGAAGCATGGCTGAAGTTTGTGGGTTTCTTTTGTGGTTTTGTTTTGTCTCTTTTTTTTTTTTTACTGGAAGCATTTTGACTTGGCATTAAGCTTCAGTTATAATAGCCAGAGACAAAATGTCAGTCTTTAAATATTACATGTCACAAAAGACAGTGAAGTTTTAATTATTAATCATGCAGAGTCAGAAAAGTGAATCTTTTGTCATCCACTTTCCACCACAAACAATTTTAATTATCAATTAAAAATGACACTCGTTTTACTGGTAATAAAATTCAAATTTATTCTTTATGTGCAGCTGGCAGAATAGGAAAGTTACAAAATAAACTTTAAAAAATCAAAGTTTAACAAAGTGTACAAAGCTAAATGCAATCACAGGGTTTTACAGCTGTTTATCTTCTACCTGCCTTTTCTCTAATCTTCAAGAAAGGGTGCTGAGAGTATTTTCAGGCACAAAAAGTGGCATAAAACCCCTTACTGAACAGCTTATCAGCATGAATTAGGCATTATAGATTAAAAAGCAAAATACGAAAATATAAGCAGCCCTGCTGAGCCCTTCCAGTCAATTTATGTCTTTAAGTCAAAGTTCTATATTAAAATCTTAGGTTGAGCTGCTTGAAAAAAGAATTGTTCTTTACTAAGTTCTGAGTGTGCTGAGAAATTACTCTTCAGATTGCTCCCAATTACTGCCTTTTGAAAAGGCTGGTCTTGACAACTATTGAACCAAAAGTCCTTGTTTGCCTGGAATTCTAATACCTGACTCCAATTTCAAACAATCAGCTCTTTGTCTCTCCTCCTCCCTCAGAAAATGTTTCAGTACAAGTTTGTAAAAGCAGTTCCACACCCAAGGCTGAGCCAAAAGATTAAACTGTGTCGTGCTGTGCACCAGCTCCTGAGCAAGAGGAACCTTCAGTGAGGTTCTCTGGGTCACTGTGACAGGAGCCAATGCCATCCCCCCTTATTTAACCCTGCATACATACCCCAGTCTGTCAGTCAGGTCCCAGAGCACATTTGGGGAGGGAATTAGAGGAGATCCATCATACAGGACCACCGAAGCTCCTGTAGCAAGTGCACTCACCAGCCAGTTCCACATCATCCAGCCAGTCTGGAGGAGAGAAGAAACCTCCATGAGTGTCACTGCCTGCAGTCCCCAGCAGTGCTGTCTGCTGCCACAGGAGCTACAGGGAATTCTGAAAGGATGCACTGGTGCAGATCTTGGCAGAAACTGGACCCAAGCACAATCCCTGCCCCTTCCCTTGCCTGAAGTTCTCCTGCTGTTAAACCCACACCACTGATTTTGTCTGATCATATCAGCTCTGCTCATCCTCTCAGCTGTCCCAGGCCCCCTCAGCTGCATGTTCCTGATGGATGTTCATCTAAGTGATCCTTACAAACACCTCATGAGGTGGGGATCCCACAGCTCCCTGCACACACAGCTTTAGAGCACCAGGCAGGAGACAGGATAACTCTGAGACAAGGCAGTTACCATGATCCCTCCATGGAGATATTGCAAACTGACTGGTCATGTTAAAGTTCAGAAGGGAACTCATGAGGAAAGGCATCAGCCTTCTCAAACTGCTACAGCCACAGAAGGCTTAGGAATAATTTTTTCTTTTTCACAGCATTAAAAAACACTCCCCCACCATATAACTGAACTGAGATGAGGTTTACCCCCTTGCCTTTATCAAGCTTAGAGCTGGGCAGCTTCTTTCCTCACAACCAAAACAGAGACACAACAAATTCTCATCTTCAGTATGACCTAGCCCTGCAGGAAGGTGGAATCTGATTTGTAGGTGATATTGATGAGGCAGCCTGATCAATAAACCTAAGAGACTAAAAATCAATCCATTTTCCTCACCAGTTAGGTCAGAAACATTTAACATGGGTTTGACCTTTCATCAGAAAGGTCCCTGTTGCATTTTATTATTTCACCTGATTTTTTTTTTCCTTAAACTCAGATGGGGCAATCCCTTGCAGTAAAAAAAAATTAACACATAAAGAAGTGTACTTTTGGATTTGTATGAAAAGTTGTCCCATCTTTACAGGAAAAACATGTTCCAGTGTTTATAAAAATGCCTCAAGCCCCACTTGCCGTTGTGTAGTACATAATCACATCATTGCTGCTCATGTTGCCATGAAGAATGTGTTCCTTCAGGTGCTGTATGAGGGTGCCCTGCAAAAAGAGGGAAAGGAAAACACAAGATCACATAAATGAAAACCAAAACTCTGACAGCACATTAAGGCTTCAAAAACACTCACACAGTCAATAGCTTGCAGGATGTACTCCAGGATTAAAGCAAGTATTTCCTTTAACTACAGCTGGAGTAAATCCCAGGGCCTATCTACAGCAGCAGCAATTGCATTCTCCATTTTCTCACAGAACTTTTCAGCCTCTCTCATTAGAGCTCAGCAATTCCCACTGCACATCACTTTTAATCCATGGCATAAACAACTCCCAGCTCCACACAGCCATCAGAGTTGCAGAGCACTCCATGCAGACCCTGATTTTAACAGCAGGCTTTCAGCAGTCACATTTTCCAAGAGAAGCCCTTTGACAGTTTCATTTTGGATGTATTTGGGCAATGGGAGGACTGAAGGACAGAGCTGCCATAAACTGCAGCAGCTGCTGAACATTAGCACCAGGAGTCCAAATTATCTCATCTATTAACATCTGGGAGACAAAAGACCTGACAGTAGAGATCTCTTGTAAACACTGGAGTGACTAGAAATGTGAAATGTCTCACTGCTCAGAGCATCAATATTAATAATGTCCTGAAAATGTATTACTTCCTTTTGTTGGAAATGCTGCTAAACCACCTTCCTGATCATCATTAAAGCATAACTTGCTAGGATAAATAAATTTACAGACTACTTCATTAAGCCCCTTCACTGCAGTGACAAATTAATGTAGCCAATGTTAAAATAAAAAATGGTTTTTGCATTTATGCAAGGAGTCATAGCGAAGATATTAAGAGGCTCATAAGCATGAAACAAGATTTACACTGAAAGAAAACAGATTACAGACAAACATTCGAAATGAAAAAGGAGACTCATAAAACTGGCACATGCTTCGGGAGAAAAAGCAGAAAACATTAAATAAAAATAAAGGATTAAATCTTGTTTTCACTTCACTGCTCAGAGGAACCGGGTCTGAATTCACCTGCTGCTGTTTGAACACCCTCAGCTGTCACAACGCTGCCATCTAGCTACAGCTGCCACCTCCTGCAGCTGAAAGCCACCCCAGAAAATCGGGATTGAGAAACACTGTGCCCGACTGAATTGGTAAGGTTGCCAAAAGAATTGCAGCTGTTTACATAATTACTGCATTTATAAAGGGAAGCACATTGTCCCTGCAGGAGATCCTGAAATTCCAAAATAGGAAAATTAAAAGTCATATTCAATTAATATAAATACTGGTTTTTCTTTTTCCTTGCTTTAGTTTTCATTATTTCACAGTTTTGGAACCAAAAGGGGATTTTTAACAATGGTTTTAGGTATAGGCTATGAAAAATTTCCCTGCAAAACCTGGAACATCTCAGGCTGGAAACAAAAGGACTGTGGGAGGAGGCAGAGCTGCTCTAAACTCACAGCCCAAAATGCTCTCTTGAGTTAATTTATAGGACCAGTTTATTTATAGGACTTTTATGACCCTCCAAATAAACCCCAAGCATTTATCACTTCCCACCAGATGTGGCAGCTGATAAAACTCACTGGTCCTCCTCAGGAGCAAGGCAGGGCTGGTGAAGTGCTGAGCACCTGGAGTGTCAGGAAGCAGCAGGAACAGCCCAGGAGGGATTTCCAAAGCAGAGCTGAGCCCTGGCACAGCTGAGAGGGGCAGGAGCTCCTCAGGGCTGGGCTCAGAGCAGCAGTGCTGTCCAGCAGGGCTCAGGAGAGTTCCTGAGCAGGAAACAGCCTCAGAGTGATCTGCCTGCACCTACACGAGGCATCTGCAGCAGTGCAGAGGTTTAAGCCCAAGCCTTGCAAGTCCTTGAGATGGATAGACATGAACTGAAGAGGATTTTACCTCAAAATTCTCTCCTTAGATAACTGGGAGCATGGAATAACTGGGCAGGGGCCTGATATGAATGAGGCAAGATGAAGAACCAATATTTTCAGGACTAAAGAACATCTTCCTGCAGCACACCCAGCTGGTCAAAACCACACAGCTTTGCTCCCAGGATCAAAAAAACCAAGCCTACTCCTCTGAGCCACCATTTTTAAAAATCATCTCCCATGACCTGGCTTCATTTTCTTTATTTATGTATGTCATTTCACTGTGCAGCAAGAAAACAGAGCAGAAACATACTGCAGAATTAGATAAACTGAGTATGTGAATTCAAAGTAGGCTGCCTGTTGCCATCTAAAATCAGTACAGTAACAAACCAGCATTGGAACATACTATAAATACAATAATTGAAATGTCTTCACCAAAATGTCATTTTTTCTGGCTGTCTTCACTACCAAAAACACACTTGGTTTAAACTAAGGCTGGAAAATAAAGACAGTAGGCTAATTCTGCCTTTTTTTTAAAATCAAATCAATGCAAATCATCCTATTAATTCCAGTGGAAACAAGATTAAGCCTAGAACAAACAGATAAACCCAATAAAGTGTGTAAAAGACATCTGAGAATTTGTTTGCATGGACTTTGTAGGCCCTATTCAAACACTGAGGTCCCTAATGCAACCATTTGCTGTTAGCACCAGAAGAAAAATCATCCTGCACCACAACTCCAGAGCTGCTCAGTGGGAACAGAATCACCACAAACATCTAATTCATCCATCACCTGCTCTCCTCCCCAGCAAGGCTGAGTAGCCTGACCTAAACTCTCAGGTAGCTCTGTACATGATTCAGGGCCAGCTAACACAGGTAACATGGGAAGAGAAAGAACTTTTTGCAAAAGAAAAGTCCTATTGTCTGATCTCCAGCTATTTTTCATCTCTAGTGTTTATCACCCACCACTGAACAAAACACCTTCCCCTGTTTTTTGCTAATCCACCTCTGCAAGTATTTAACCAGTCTAAAGCCAGCACAGCTTCAAAACAGCTGTCAGACTTCAAAACCCACCTCCTTTCTTCTTCCCAAACATTGGATTTGTGTCCCAAAGGGACCGTTTTGTACACTACGTGCTGCCTGGTACCATCTCTCCTGCTGACTGATATCAAGCAGAGTGTTCGCAGGCAGCAGGGGATTTGTCTGTGGGCAAATCCTCCAGTCCCTGCCATCAAAGAGAGGCAAGAACAGACACACTGGGGCACAGCATCAAAGGATCCTGCCCTCAGGCCACCCAGCCCTGCAGGATGCTCATCCTGACCTGCAGAGCAAACAGCAGCAATGAGGGACTCTGGCTAAGAGTTGTGCAGTTCCATTTGTACACATTGGCACTAGTGTTCTAAGCAGCACATCCTGCCTGCCTTAAATGGGGAAAAAAAACCTGCCTTCTAATAAGGATTATAGCAGAATTAAAGTTTTAACAGTGCTGCAGTCACTCACTTCCTCTATTTTAAGAATTTTAGAACACCAACAGCAAGTGGAAAACATGTGAGCAAGGGTCATTCTGGCATCAATATCAGATATTATCTTTAGCCACAATAAGACACTGCCTCAAGCAGTTTCCATTCAATGCAAAACCCACACTCAGGGAGATTCCAACTCTCTGGCTTCCTTCCTTAAAGGATTGATGAGGATGACATACTCTAAACTGATAAACATGAAGGTAAAAAAGGTTCAAGGTAAAAAATGATAAAATCTGCAAGCTCCCTATGGGCCTCAAGCTAACAATGTCCAAAAATCAGTTGCAAACATCCAATTCAAGTTCCTTGGCTTTTGTTCTTCAGTCAGGCCACTTCTGGTGCTTTTGTGAGTGACACTTGCTCCCAGGAAACCCCTGGAATCTGAAAGGTCTGCACACTGATTTCTAAACCAAAACATTTTATATCCTTACCCATCCACATTTGCTTTCAAATAGCCACTAACAAATAAAAAAGGTTCACTGTCAAGTTACTGAAAAACTGTCAGCAATCAATTTCTCCTTAAAATACATCAGGGAGTGATGCTGTTAAAGGAAAAATGTAACCCAAGCAGTCAAGCACAGCCAGTGCAGCTCCAGGAGGGAGGACATACCCCTGCTGAGTGAACCATGCATTTGGGTGCCCCTGTGGTGCCTGAGGAATACATGATAAAGAGAGGATGGTTGAAAGGCAGCTGCTCAAATTCCAGCTGGGGAGGCTGCTCTCCTTTCCCAGTAGCAAGGAAGTCTTCTAAAAAGACACTGCACAAGAAGGAGGGGGGGAAAAAAAAGGAACATTTCAAAACTTTCTGAAAGCATTACCCCAGCCCATGTGTAAGATCACCTCTGCACCCAGCAGTGCTCCCATTACCTGTTTGGAATCTTAGAAATATCTATGGCTTCTCTTGAAGATACATATGGAATCACCACCACCTTTTTTAGGTCTGGAAGCCCTGGAAGAAGGAAAAAAATTATTTCCTACATTCAGTGACATAAGCAAAGGTCTTTTCTGCCTGATTGAATCCTACAGTGTAAATGCACTAGGTAACAGAAATAATTCTGATGCACTGAGTATTGAAACCCCAGAGGACTGAATTGTTACCCAAGATGTAATTTCCTCAGTGCTGCCAGCATTTTATGTGTAAATCTGCAAGCTTTAGTGCTGTAATACCACTCCACTTGTCTTCAGCAGCACTTTGAGCTTAAAAACACCATCAGCAGCCCCTGTTCCCCTACTTCTACAGCTGGCTAATTTCTGATGATCTATTCAAGTTAAGCAAGCAGAAAACTGTTAAAATTACAGAAGAGACCATTCAGCTTTTACCCAAATCTGTTCTGAAAACCTCAGTGGCCACCAAAAAGAAGGAAGGAAGGACAGCAAGAAGCAGTGGCAGTGCAGGCTGTGAGTGCTCACAGAACCACAGGGCAGGTGGGATGCAGTGAAATACCTTTTACCACCCTCAGCAGCTTCTCCAAGTGGTTGTGTTCTTTGCCATTGTATATAACAGCTTCCACAGAGAAGATGAGCTTAGGCTGAATTTGGGAAAATCTATCCAGTACACCCTAGGGATAAAGAGAAAAACGTGTTAAAAATATGAAATTAACTGCTACAGTAGGAAACTTCAGTGGGTGCTAAATGCAAATTTCAAAACAAGCCAGGAATAAGGACAAGAATTAACAGGAGAGTTGTTAAAAGACTGCCTGCTTGTCTTTCACTCATAGGAGATCTCTGAAGCACAACAGGTTGGTAACAATCTATTTAATGACCCCCAAACAGATCAACCCATGATAAAACCCCCACAGATAACAGAACATTCTTTAGGCACAGGACAAGCTCACAAAGTTCTAAACACCTGAAAAACCACCTTGCAAGTCAGATTAGACTCCTGTAAAGAGGAGCAGCAGCTGTGATGTGGGCAGGAATTGGGCACTTGGTGTCCAGGAAGGTGCTCAGGACTCCTGGCTGCACCTGCAGCAGGAGCTCCACGTGGCCCAGGCTGCTCTGACAGCACCAGGGCTGGGGGAACAAACACCAGTCCTGGGGAGATGCATTTGTGTGGTGAGCTGGCCCTCAAAAGGAACTGGCAGCTTTGTTCTGCCACCATTAACAAAGGAAACCAAGCCACTGGTTTTTAGCAAAATAAATTGATATTGAACACACACAGACTACCAACAAAAGACACCACAGCTCCTTTAGAATCTCTGCAGCACAACACATTCAAATGCTAAATTTTCAGGTGTCTCCTCCAGCTTACACTGTGTTCAGGAATTTACCACAGCTATCATTCTATTTGAGATTAAAACCCTTCTGGCATTTACTTTTTTCCATGTACACTGCATGCAGCAGCCTACCAGAAATGGATCTTTTTGTATTCAACAGCAAGAAGCAAATCCTTTCAATAAAAGCTCTCAGCACACTGATGTTCAAACCTCCCTAGCTCCATTACTTGAAGCATTAAGAACTACAAGATTACACAAGACTGTAAAATTGTCAGCTAAGTGTTCAAGAACAATCTCCTAGATCATGCTGCAGAAATCAGACTTGAGTCATCTGCATATTCTTCCCAGCATTCTTTATTCTTCTTGTTTTCTATTTTGCCCTTAACATTGCAGCCAAAATGAGAAACAAATTAGTACCAAATCAGAAGATGAAAGCAAAAACATCACAATCAGCTCATCTCTGTTAAACTCCTTTCCAAGCTGGGCTGTTTAGCATTGCAAAAGAAATCTGCTGCAAAAGGACAGGAGTCCTGTCCTGATAATTTCTCCATGCTGTCTCCTCAGGAAACCACAGGTAAGACAGAGGGATATGGCTAAATAGAAATTAATTAGCTGAGAATGTCATTTAACAGCTTTCCTTTTTTTCCTGTATTTCCTTTTTCTTGTTCACATTATAAGAAAATACAGTGACAATGCACTGACATTCAAATTTATCAATTACTTTAAAACAAACAAAGAAAATCATCAGAATACATAAAGTGCCAGAAGAAGTTTTCAAGAAGTCCCTAGTGTGTTACCTAACAAAAAATGGAGATTTAATTAATACATTACAGTTACTCTTTAAGGGAGTATGAACTCAAATTTCCTGCTTCTTTGGTATATTCTCACACCTCCTCCTTTCTGCCATTTCCCAGGCACAGCCCAAGCAGCCACACACGTGCTGTGTGCATTTTTATGTGTGTGCACACCCTCATGCTGAGTGCAGAGCACACACAGCCCATTTCCACACTGCCTGGGGTTGAAAAATTGAGACCAATGAGCACTGAGGGTACTCTAAAGAGAAGAGTCAAACCTGAAGAGAAGTGTGAATTAGAAGCAGAGATGGTTCCAGTTCTCAGGGTCCTACCAAAGCTGCTAACACACCCAGTTAGATTCATTAGCACTGGCAGCATCCAGTCCCACAGGGCAGCCTGATATGACACAAAGGCAATACAAACAGATGGAACATGTAATTGCTGCCCTGGAACTTTAATCCAACCAGATGGCTCAGCAAGGAATTCCTTCCACAAAAAGCTCAGGTGGAGCAGATATGGCTCATTTTATTCCATGAGCCTCCAGTTCAGTCCAAAAAATTGTGCAGGGCCCCACAAATGGAGCTGCACTGAGCTCACCAAAGGCTCCTCACCCAGTCCTGGGAGCAGAGCTTCTTCATAAACTCATAAATCCAACCATTCCTCATGCCCAGGCCACCACTTGCCCATTAATTTATGGAAATAGGTAACAGGGAGCAGAGAGATGAAGCAGCAGCTGCCAAGAGTGGCGTTGTGTGTGTGTGGGAGGCAGCTCAGTGCTTCTCTGACAGCAGACTTCCTCAAGGCTGGAAGCCTTGGGAGGGATGGCATTCAGAGCCTGCAGTGTGTAGGCAGCTCTGAGGAGTGACATTTCTGAGCTGCACAAAACACACACACACACAATTGGACTTCAAACCTTGGAAATGCTACACGGTTTCTCCCAGCACAAAAGTCTTTTTTTTTTAAATGATAACAGGACTGATGTAACCTCACAAAAGGAGGAATGGCTTTTCCTCAGGGTGGAAGGCAATGTCTCTGAGGGCCTCTGCTGATCTCCCTCAGGATTTTAGGATTTGAATTCATGCCAATACACAGTGCCAAAGGAAAATAAATGATATTGATGGCACTGCAGCTCCAAGGCCAAGTTTCATTAAAAAGCTATCACAAAAAAAAACCTAGAAGCTGGGCACTGAAAACAGCACACCAACACAGACAGAAAACATACCAGCCCTTTGTAATGCAAGTAAAGTGAACAACCTTCCCCCAGATAAGAGATCGAATCACATTGCACAGAAAATACTCCACACCATCATTTTCTGAGCAAGCAGAAAATATTTGTTGAACAGACTGATCATTACATGCTGTAATGATTTTTTTAATCATTTTTTTCCCAATGATATATCCTCAAGTGTAAGGACATGGAATGCTGCTGCCCTCTAGTGCTAATCCAGGAATGATTATTCCACACATTTTCCCAGTGTTAAACAATGAAATTGAGGGTTTTATCTAAAAACACTGTTCCCCATACTATGCAATTCAAAACCACTACATTTTTCATATGTAAACTTATAGATAGAAGAAAGGTTCAACACCCCCTAAGAAATTATTTAGCTCTGTTGCTGTCTGCTAAAAACTTTCCAAACAGAGCAGAACATATTCCCCAAGCTTCCAGGGCATATCTGTTTGGATGTCATAATTTCACACACAGCATTTATTTCTACACTAAAAAGAGTTAATCAGGTTAGTGATATTAGTATGAAATTCCTCACTGTTTGTAAATAAAGCCTTGTGGAAAAGACCAGCCAGGGCTGGTGCTGAGTTCAGGTGCTGAGCTCACCCTGACAGGAGGCAAAGGATGGGATAGTTAGGCAAAGAAATTGGAGTGTGGGAAGAGGAACATGGCTAAACAGCCTGGGGCAGGATTTGGGAAGGAGAGCCAAGCCTCAGACAACTCTGTTGCACTGCTGCTCATTTGCATACTTAATATAATAAAAGCTCACCAAGACCACAGAGCCCATCTAAAAATATCCCAACGGCGAGCAGCTCAAGCCACTCAAACCACCGAGCTGAAAATCAGCCGTGACAAGCCAGAGCGAGCGGGTCGGGGCAGCTGGAAAAGCCGCGGAGCGCTCGGCTGTGCCAGGAGGTGGCAGCAGGACTGAAGGGAACAGAACCCATCTGTCAGCTGAATCCATCACCCTCCGGTCTGTCTGGGACACGGGCACGGAGGTTTTACTCACGTTGGTGCCAAAGTCCGGGGATGTGGAGCTCCAGATGGCGCCGATGCTCGCGGCAGCCAGCATCGCTTCCACGGCGTGGATGCTGTTGGGTAAGTAACCTGGGGCAGAGGTGGGATGGTTAGAGATGGAACAACACTAAAAAAACCTACATAACACAATAAAACTATAATATATACAGCAAACAGGCTTTAAAAGTGCAAAATCCCAGACTGAAGCACCTTTTGAAGTTTTCCACGCAACTGATGTCGTACCTTGAAGCCAAATGAGTTACTCAAGGAATCAGTAATAAATTCGTTTATAAAAATACTTATATCCAGGTTTTAGTTATAATATTGTTCCCAATTTACAAGTGTTCCTGCTTAACTAATAAGCCTTTCAGGATAAGAGGGCAGCACACTGAAAAGAGTAACTGGGAGAGAAAATTAGTGGATTGATTATACAAAGACTAAGAATACAGCAGCATGCAGGGGAATAGAACAAGACTGTAGGAACAGCCATTAGAGAAAGAACCAGTATCTGCAAGGAAGGATTATTAATAGCTCAAGAGCAGAGATTCAGCTTCACAAAGCTAAATGTTGTCTGGCAGACACTGCCAGGATCTCAAACACAAACAAGCAAAACCAGTGGCTCAGCTGATAAGGGAGGAACAGAGTGGGACAAGCCTTGGAACCTTCCCACACAAATGTGGCTCTTCAGGTTTCTCTCATTAGCTTGCAGCAAGATTTCAAGATTTAAATGCAATTTATCATGACATACAGACTAAATTAACATCAAGAAAGTCAGATTTTAGTTTCAGTGAGGTCAATTTGAGCAACTCTCCAGAAGGTGCTGGGTGGCTGAGTCTGACTCTGCATTGCTCAGAATCCAGCCCACAAATCAAAACATGCAACTGGAATTCACAAACTACACTGAGGTGGATCAAAGATCTGCAGTTTCAGATCACCTTTCTTAAGCAACCAAAAAGATGTCCAAGTACTTTGAAAAAAGCACAGGATGGGCCTAATTGCAGTACTCTGACATCTAATTAGAACTCTACATTTGAAAGCAAAAAAACTTAAAGGCAATAAAAATGCTTTCCAAGCTGTTCAACAGCAGTGGTGGGCACTGAGACCTTGGACTGCAGGTGCACCCCAAGTATCAACAGACAGCAAACAATCACCAGGGCCAGGCACTTCCCAAAGAAGGAGATTTATGGATGTACATTTCAGGACAGGAGCTAAGATCTTACTTAACAGCAATTTCTGCTGTGTTAATATTACCAAGTAGGAGGGTACCAAGATGGATTTTTGTGAGGTTTTTCTACATTGCTTGAAAAAAAATCCATCCTTTCTCAACTTTGTAAAAAATGAACTTGAAAATTAATCTCTTAACTGAGATTCTTCCTCATTCAAAAGATCAGTGAGATTAGTTTCTTAAACCACCAGTGCCACTGCAGCTACTGAAAGCTGCTGTGCTTTTGGGAGCAGTAACTTTTAAAACAGCATTATGACTTAAGCCCAACAATTTCTGGAAAACACACAACTGTTAATAAAAGCCTCATGCCATGTTAAGATATAAATGACTCCCTAGAACTGCCTACAGCTCATAGTGGTTTGTTTAGTGAAGTTCTTCAGAACATAAAGTGCAGCAAAAGCTCATGCCCATAAAAGCATTATTTATTTTGCTGTTTTTCCCTTGGGGTTAAGGTTTATACAAGGCACAGTGTCCCAAAATCTCAGTGATTTTTCTTGTAAGACAAATATTCCTCCCTAAATAATTTGAAATATATGAACCAGAACGGACCAAAATGTCATTTTGTGTGACAAAAGCAGATCTTTAATAGATGCCAAATATTTCCACTGAGTATTTCTTGGATGGGATCATCAGGGGGCCAGAGTGCAAGGAAAACTGAAAGATCTCTCCTGGTGCTTTGGAGCAGTTGTTACACATTTACAACCTTCAGTTCTGTTCCAAGCGATTCTCCTTTTCAGCACTCCACACCAAAGCCCTCAAGGCAGGATCACAGCTCTGGGATTATTGTCAGCCAGACAATTAAATCGTTACTTTCATTTGTCAGCTGCCTTGGAGGTGGTGGTTGAGATTTGGAGGATACCAGCCAAAAGTGCCCAAAGGTATAAAACATGCACAGCAACTGACTCTGCATTTCTGTGCCTCCTTCTGATCCCAGAAGCCTTGCTGCTCCCTGGGATCTCACAGACTTATCCCAACATCATCACAGATAAAAATTTGGGTCTGTTCTGGCTGGAGATCCTCCCAACACAGTAGTGTAAGGACTCATCTTCCTTTTCTCTCAACAGCTAAATGACACAAACTACTCCTCCTGCCAGTCTTTCAGATTCAAACTGGATTCTCATTTAGAAGTTTTTAAATTTTTTTTTTCTTCCTCCCACACCTGAGATTCTCAAGTTGATCACAACTGGTGTGCATGTGAAGCTCCCTGCATCTGACTGTGCCCCTGGAGACACCAGCACACTCCTCAGGGCACTCAGGGGGCTGACACAGGTCCCCAGTGCCTAAAACTGGAGAAACAGGAACGTTGCTGACAAAGAGGATGAAAAAGGCAACTTCCTCAGCTGGACTGACATCAGGCAGAAGCCACAGAGCAGTGAGCTATGTACAAAAGCTCTGTATTCCAGAGAAATAATGGTACTGCTGATTGAAATATTTATCATGTTTGCTCACAGATTTAACCAGAGCCTCCATGTTCCTTAAGATAATATTTCAGCTAAGGATCAAAACTAGGATCTATCAGCATGAGGAAGGCTACAGAAGGTATTTCTCCATCTCTGCATCTTCCCTTACCCCTTTCTTGAAGATGGTAAAGGTGGAAACTACCTTCTGCTACCAGAAAGAAAAGGATCTTCTTCCTTTGGGTGAACTAGAAAAGCAACTGAATAAAGGGCTCAAAACACAGGAGCTGGGAACTCAAACAGGAATATCAGAGTATGACACACAAGGGTCCCAGCAGCACTCCTGACTTATAAAAATGTATACAGTCTCTATAAAAACAGAGACATGAAAGCTTTACCTGATATAAAACCTGGGAAGTCTCTAAGCAGGACAAGTGCATTTTAAAAACACTGTCTGGATTCTTTTTAAGAGGCACTTACAGCCTGATCTGCTCAGGACTAAGTGCCTCAGCATTTTCTGTCAGTTGCTATTTGCTTAATCTAGCACACACCAAGATTACACTCACATGTGTTCATTTACACTGCAGCACTTTACCAACAGAATAGGTAAAAACTGTAGTCCAAAATTTTGATATAATTATGCAAAAAACTATGGCAAAAGTCTGATTGCCCAGAGTGCTGAGAACACATTCCATGCAAGCACCTAATGCCTTCATAAAGTTTCATAAAAGTTTCCTCTTGGAAAGGAAAAAGAGGCACCCAAACATCCAGTTATGTGCATGGAGAAAAAAAATCAACAACTGAACTGGGACCCTGCATCAAAGGTTTTGTCTGAGCCTTGAGAGAATACATCAGGAAGAAGAAAAAAAGGGAGCAGCAACTAAAATATCTTCTCAGTGTCTCGTATTATTGAACAACACCAGCTCTGAAGCTGAATAGAATTCAGAGACCAGAATCCCATTTTCCCTTTTCAGCATTTCGTACTCCTGTAGCACTTGCAAGTGGCCACCCTGCCCAACATTACTGTGGCCTGAAACCATTAGCACCCCACTAATCTTCTTACAAAGCTGGCTTTAAAACCCACGTAAGCAAGCAGGGCTAATACAGCTGCTATAGATAAAACAGCAGCTTTAGACAATGTAATTCATTGATGTTTTGTTGAGGATGTTTTTGTGTGAAGGCACAGGGAAGAGCAGATTGTTTTTAACTGCTGACTTGTAACAGAGCAAAGCTGGATGCAGGGGTAGAGTAGAAGCAACTTATCCAGAGAGGAGAAACATCCTCCCAGTTGTATTTTATTCTGGTTTTAGTCGTTGTTCTTTGCCAAGCAGATGGCCAGTGGGAGGCCAGGAG
The DNA here is from genome assembly GCA_013399915.1 of Illadopsis cleaveri. Taxonomy (NCBI): domain Eukaryota; kingdom Metazoa; phylum Chordata; class Aves; order Passeriformes; family Timaliidae; genus Illadopsis; species Illadopsis cleaveri. The sequence continues at coordinate 96,452 of VXBB01003803.1, read as the reverse complement.
TACCTCACACGTGGAGCTGGGCAGCTTGCAGGAGGTATTCTATGCCTCTCCCAACTGTTCAAGCATCACTGACAGCACTGCAAGACACCCTTAGAGGAAGAAATCTGTTTCACAACACATCTGCTTCAATTATGTTCACTATTAAGTGCTCTCAGTGATGGAAAGGGAAGATTGGAATAAAGTCAAGCTGAAGGAGTGCTGACACCACTGCCTGTCCACCCACACTCACCCACCTCCAGCTTCAACACACTATTACTGCCATGGTGCAACCATAAATTGCACTGAACAAACCAGGGGGTATGTTAACTATAATGAGAAGTTAAAGCAGCCTTGTCTTAGAGGCAGCAAAGCCTGGAGATGAAATTCACAGGAAAACAACAGTAATAGTCTCATGTGTAATTCTAACAGCTCAGATTTCAAGAGAAAGTGTCAACAAAGGGTGTCAGAGCCTGACGGGCTGACTGCATGTTAGGCAGCTGGAATGAAGTTCATGGAATATCTCTCCTTCCTATTTAAAAACTGATTTTTCAGCAGCAGTAGAAGCATGCCCTGTGTTACTAATATGAACCACAGTGAGAATTGCCTTTCCCTTTGCCACCTGCTCTAATTTTTGGGACAAATTAAACCCCTGTGGACTCTGGCAAGTTTTGCAGAGCCTGATTTTCAATACAACAAGAGGGTGTAGGACTCCAGCCTCCCCAGTCAACACTTAATGTCTCTTCCCCAACTCGGTTTGGGAAGCTTCAGCCTCTGACTGCAAAATTAATGACTGCCAATATCCTCTGGCACAGCAGAGAAACATAGAAAAGAAGCTGAGACCCCATAGAAGTATCTGAAGTGACTTTAATACTTTAAACAAAGTATCAATCATGCTTTTTAATTTAAAGGAGAGGTGAGCCAGCCACCAAAACAAGAAAAATTTAAAAATCAGCCAGCCTGCAGTGCTAAACAAGACAGTCATTAACTAAAAGGAACTGTTACTAAAATTGTAATAGCATTATTAGCAGCACAGGCTCCAGCTACATTTCAAGACCACGTTTTCTCCAGCTACAGAGCACATCTTCCCTGCTGCTGCTGCTCAAGAAACGGTCAGATATGAACATGACAGCATTAAGGTTGAAAATTGAGATAAAATTAGAGCATCTCCATCTTCATTCAGACAAACCTTCTCAACTTCACTGTATGGTTCATACCTAATTAAGGATTTAGCTCTAATTCTGTGTTAAAAACCAAGTCACCAGCAGTGATAATAATTCCTGTTTGGCTGCCAGTTCCAGAGCATACTCATACCACATGCAAGAAATGAGCTCTGCTGAGTAGATTTACATTTCCAGGTCATAGCTGTGGGTTTAAAATTTGGCCTTCAAGTTTGTAGCATGCAGAAAACAAATCAAGAGTTTCATCACTGTGGGTTTGCATCATGTGAGATTTTACACACACTTATTTAGGATAATGGCCAAGTGTTGCTCAAAGAACACGAGTACAGTGACACAAACAAAGTACAATGATACAAACACCAGCAGCTTCAAGGAGATTGCACTGCACTGACAAATTAAAGAGCACACAAAACAGAGGTGAAGCAGCTCAGCTGGAAGATCAAACTCAGCAATTTCAAAATAAATGAAACTCCTTCCCAAGCCTGGGCTGCACACTGGCCAAGCTGTTCACAGGACAAAAGCCTGTTTATATAGAAAAACACACATGACAGTCTCTTGACAGGAAATGTTGCTGCAGAAGATGTGCTGAGCTGCTGAAAGGATCACAGGGTTCCAACTCTAACCTCTGCACTGGTGACTTGAGTTCTTGCCCACCAGCTGCTCACTGTCACCATCCTGGGGGCAGGACAAGTTTTCTCCTCCAGACCTGCAGCTCACAGGGGCAGGAACTGCCAGTGGCACCAGGACAACCAACCTGCACCAGCATTTCCCAGACTGCCCCCACAGGAATCTGCCAGGCCCTGGGACTCCAGGCTCCATCAGCTCTGCTTCCACAGAGTGTTTCTGAAGCAGACCCTGGTGAATGAAGCATTTTCCTTCCCCCTTCAGTGCTAGAGAACCTGCAGGCTAATGCAGGTTCCTTCCCTCTAGAAATGCATTTCCTACAAATGTAAATACAGCAGCACAAGAGCCTTTTCTTCAGAATGTTTATATGAAATTTTCTGTGAAACACTATTTCACAGTCATGTTTCTGTAACTGTGGCTACTCATTTGCACATTTCAAAAAAAAACAACTTCTACCTCCTGTCCCTTGAGAAAATCACTCACCTACAACTCTGTCTCCTACTTTTATCCCCATCTTCCTCATGGCTGCAGCATACAAAGCCACAGCTTGTCTCAGCTCTTCAAAAGTAACTTTCAAGATTTCTTCTTTGCCTTCCCCTGAGGAAAGAAAATTAAAGCAGTCAGTCAGAAATCAGGCATTGCAACATGAGTCTAGTACAAACAACTAATCCTAGAAGAATAGAAGCAATTTTAAGAGAGCAGCTTCCACTAATATTTTTAATTTTGCTTTTGAAGATCCTCTTATGCTGCACCAAAACCTCTTCTTTTTAATGGGAATCAAGTATTAATCAGTGGTATTTGTTCAGCAGGCACGAGGACATTTCTCAAGATTAACACATCTGCAGAAACACAAACTATTCACTGGAGAAAGGTGTGCTCTCAAGGAGGAATCCCAGTAAACAGATTGCACTCACCAAGGCTAATTTCTAACATGGTAAGAACCTCATCTTCCCTTTTTGCTCAGTTTTCTCATCAGCTTTAGGAAGCAGCACAAGCTGCCAAGTTCAGGTTTTATTACAGCAAGTCAGTGACTAGAAAACCATGCATGTCCAGGCCTGATTGTCACTGTGCTTTTGGATCATCTGCCTTTGCCAACGTGGCACAAAGCAAACAAACCAAACTGGACTCCACTCACCTCTGAAGGGACCTGCAGGGTGTTCTCCCTGTTGTACTCAATGCCAGGGGTTACATAAGCTGTTCATAAATCACTCGTGAAACAAAACTAACAAACCTAAACGTTATGAAAGCAAAAATCTGTCACCCTCCAGTCCCTTCCCTCAGTGGGAAAGGCGTGGCCTGTCCCATTCCCACTATCCAGCCCTTCTCATGAAGGCACACATGCCAGGGATGTCACAAGAAAGGTGAGCTGCACACCCTGCTCCTTTTCCAGAGCAGCTGCCCTCAGTCTGATGGTGTTTTTTGACTCTTTTGCCTTTTTAGACTTTCACACCACTAAATCTGGACTTGCACAGAGCAAGGGAGCAGGTCATGATGCAAAACAACCCAAGTCCCTGTGACATGCAGTTCCTAAACTGAGCAGGGGCTGCCAGCAGAGCCTGGCTTCCCACAGAACAACAGGAAGTGAGACACTGATCTTGCTTCACGATTAAAGCCCCAGGAGAAGGGAATCACAAAAAAGACTCACCGTGGGAGCCAGTGACAAGTGAAATTGTTTAGGAAAGTTACATTTACATTCCTGTGCCCTGTGACATGCACAGAATCATCCCCAGTGAACACAAACCTGACCCAGGCCCCCAAACCAGCACCCTGACCTGGCAGCAGGGAGTTATCAAAAAATACTCTGCCTTAAGAGGTCTTAAGGAGATTAAACACAGCAGAAGGTCACCAAAGAAATGCAGGTGGAAGCCTGTTCACCACAGAGGAGCCAATTGTTCATTCCAGCATTCATACAATAACCAACTAGGAAATCATTTTGCTCCTTTTGCTATCAGCACCTGTGAATTTGTGACAAAGCAGTCTCTGATACACCCCATGACTTCCTAAGAAAAAGACCTACAGAATTATGTAATCACATGTCAAACCAAGCCATTCACTGAGTTGCTAATAATTCCTGTGATCATTTGAAGTGACAATATTTAACTCCACTTTCTCAAGTCACATGTTTAGCTTTTAACATAAGCAAATCAATCACATCAATTCTACATCTATTTAGAGTTGATTTATTAATCAATGTTTGGCTTCCAGGTGCTCCACAAGATGCACTCAACTACACTGACTTTTTTTCTCCACTAAATAATACATAAGAGGCTTTTCTACTGATCTCCAAATCTGAAAGTGATGACTGACTACTTTAAAGCCAGCTTTTGGTTACAAGCCTCATTTCCATCAGACTTCACCAGATCAAGTCTTACCCCACCAAAACTGGGTCACAGATTTCACCATTCTCTTTGAACTGGTGGTTGATTTTTATGTATATGAGATCAGAGAAGTCTCTTTCAATACCTCTAACCAGCAAAATGCAACTCAAATATTTCTCCAGCAATAAGCTTGCAGGAGGTGACTGTTGTCTCATACAGCTGTTTAAAAACAATTTATTTGTAGCTCAAAAACTGATTCCCATGTAGCTAAAATCAGAAACTAAGGGTTTTTTAACACCTACACAATCAATGCAGAGTTGTGCACCATTTTCTCTGCTAAGGAGCTGCAAGGCTCCACTGTTCATTGATGAGTTGTTAAGAAGCAGCACTGCTTGATCAGCCTCATGGCAAGGATTAGGTCCAGCAGAAGGGAAACCCCAAATGCAGCTCCCTGAGGAAACACTCACACCTGCACAGAAGCTAATCCCACCCAACACAGATTAGAACTGGTTTTTAAAGTTACCAAAGTCAGCAGACAACAAGAAGTCCCTTTTCTGTGTCTTATCATGACCATCCTTATGGATGTACACAGATTTTACTAGGATTTTTCAAATCCTAGAAGATTTTTCACACCTTCAGCATAACAAAAATTAAGACTGAGATTTAGTGCTCCACAAAAGTAGAATTCCAGGTCTTCCAGGCACATAACTGTTCTTTCTGCAGTATCAAAAGCAGATTAAATTCCTGCCTAACCCCCATGTAGTTCTCAGTATTCCTAAAATAAAAGCCATAGAAAGGGGTGGGAAGGACATTATCAAGCTACAGTGCCAAAAAACTTCCTGAAAGCAAGCAGCAAGTGAGTATTTATGACAAATGTGAAACAATACCTCAAATACTGAATGATGTTAAACACAGCACGACCTCCACTACTTTATTGCAGCTGAGCACATTCTGAGAAAACCTCTTTTAGCCTGCAAAGGATTTTCCAGATCTATATTCCCAGAGTATGTTTTGCCGGGTTTTTTTGTTTGTTTGGGGTTTTTTTGCAGAGCTGTATCAAGGTTGTGCAGTATTACTGACTTTATTACCCTTTTTTCTCCTCATCCAAAGCAGTTTATTTCCATGTTTCATCAGGCCCAGTCCCGTGGGCAGCAAATAAACACAAGGCATTCATTTTCCTTACTTGCTGCATAGAGAGCAATCTTGTCATTGTCCTTGTGCCTCAGGAGATTCTCTGCATAGTTCAGGCGGCTGCCCTTGAACCACTCCGGGACATCTGAGATACTTTTGGATGTATCCACCACCTGAAAGAAATACATCCTTCACTCCTGGAGAAATGGAACAGAATGGCTTTTTCACAGCTTTGTGAGAAGTCAGCTCATCAGTTCTGAGCTCTTTGCAGACTTTATTATGAAATGAACGACATGCACACAGTCAGGCCACCAGGGCAAAAAGAGGGAAGTTTATTTTTCTACTTCGGTTTATACAGATTTTGGACAATGACCATGGATTGGACAATGAGGTTGCCACCTGTCCAACCACACTGATCAAACTAGAAGTCCATCAATTGTCCTTCTTCAAGAGAGGAATGATAAACAAGAAGGACAGTTTACAATAACATCGCTTTGTTTACATGAAAATCTGTGAGAAACGACTACAAAAATGCAAATATCAGAAGGCTGAAAAAGATCAGGGCGACATTATTGGGCAAGAATCACTTCTCCCAGCTTACAGATGGCAAACAGACACTAACCCTGTAATTAGAGGCCTGGAAAGTTTAATTATTTGTTAACTGTCACAAGCAAACACATCATTACAAGAAAACCAGGGGAAGTTCCTTGCTGGCAGCTCTACCTTTGGACCAGCCTTTAACACACCAGTCAGACAAACCCCTGTGACTACAGCCAGAGCAGAGGACCCACACAGAGCTCAGGAACACTGGGGGTTTGCCCCTGGGAACACCCCAAACAGGGACTGAGCACATTTTAACTCTGTGCCAGGCCATACAGCACAGCCACTCTTCACCATGACCCACAGGGTACAGAGACCAACAGCAGGAACTCACACAATGGTCATTCAAAACAATTCACTCTACAGTCAGATGTAACTGAAGAGTTCCAGCTTTTTAGTCAAGGTCTCAATTTTTTTAGGATTAACAGGATCCACCAACCTGTAAATAAGGATTCAATAAACCTGTATTAAGTAACTTCCCACTTAGGACTAAGACATGCAAAGAATTGAAAAATGCAATGAAAAAAATCAAAAAGACAGTCAGCTGAAACAACTTCCCCCATCTTGAACTAATTAAGCCTCAAAAGTATTAAACTACCCCTTCATAAGTCACAGTTAAGACCAACTTTAATAACACTGATAGGTAAAGAGCCCCTTAGCATTAGCCAGGGGTCTAAATTCCTTTCAAAATGTCTCTCTGCTCAGGGATTCGGCAGCACATTTCTCTGGAAATCTTTAAATAGAAGCTTTATTTTACAGTTGTGTTTTTGAAAGCTTCAGTTTATCCCCTCAGGTTCTCTCTCCTGGACTGCACATACATTACAGAAAGAGCATTCCTTCAGCCCAAGTGAAAGGCTCTTCTGAAAGCCAAGCAAGCCTCAAAATACATCCCATTCCAGAAAAGCCAATGGTTTTGTGCTTTGAGAGCAGTGTATGTATTACTGGAGGCAATCTTAAAATTAACTTTTAACTTAAAACTCATGTGGAAGTGCACTACTGCATTATTTTATTTCAAATGTATTTTCTGAAAAAGGGAACTCTGATTTCTTTGCTCCTAACAACTGGCAAGAACTGAGTTATACCATTTACACTTTATCAACTCAGGCAGCACAAATGATTTTTATACTAACATGCATTACTGCAGCAATTAGAAGCAGCTCTTAAAACTGACTCATTTCTGACTTCCTCAGCTTGAAGAAAAGTGAGCAGAATGTTTTCAACATTTTCCAGGACAAGATCCAACATAACTTTTTCTCTGAAGCGGAAAAAATCCTTCACAGAGCTTGTAAGAGCTCCACTAGCACCAGGAGCTGGACTCATTCTCCAGTGTTTCCTCCCCAGGTAACACCTGTGACTCCCAGTTAAGCTCAATCTTTGGCAGTTGTATTTTGTTAGATGAACAACCTGATCCCTTCCTTGGAGGCCCCTCCACACCACCAACAGGTGTCAGGTGCTTCTCAGAGCAAAAGGAGAAATTCAGACACATCCTTCATTTAAAAGCAGCTGCCTGTGAGTTGACATTCCAATGGCAGTGCTGCCCTGCCAGCACAGCTTTGCACACTGGAGTATCTCTGTTCAACTCACAAGTGACACAGATGTCAACTGCTACAGAGTGACATCTGCACATCTACAACACATACTGAAAGCCTTCACTAGGATTAAATAAAATCCTGGCTGGTTTTATTCTATGTACACAAGGTTTTCTTGTTTTTCTTAGAAGCTGTTTCACTGCTTGGGAACAGAAGAGTCAACATTGTTTCATTAAAAATTTTATTTACCTTGAAACAATGTTTACTTCCAGCAGACAGCCAGGATCAAGCTGTAAGACACTTCAAATCCCCTTTTCAGCCCTCTAGCTACCACAGACCAGCTCAGTTACTCTGACAGATCCCAGAGTATGAGCTAGCACCTACAGAAAATGTGAAGTTTAAGCATTTATAGTGCTCAGACCACACTCTTTCTGCATTTACTCTTCTGAAGGGTGGGTCACATTAAATAAGACACTGGAGCACACAGCTCCATGGCAGGAAGAACCACTTGATCTATCATATCAGTACAGAAATCAGGAAAACAGGAAAAGTCAAACTCACCAGTCCCCTCTGCAGGGCTGGCAGCACTCTGAGGGAACAGATGGACTCCAGGCACTAAGGCAAGCCCAGTCCTCCCTACTAAATCCCAGGAAGGTTCACTACATCAAGCTTTTCAAGTAATTAGCCCAACATCTTCCTCAGATGGAAAACCACAGGGTGATGTTGGTATCCCACACCATTTGCAAGATCTGCAGAGTCACCTTTCTCCCCAAGGAACTCTGTGGCACTGCCTGGTCTCCACCATTCCCTCAGAGATATTTCAAGCCTGCAGCTGACTGCAGAGCTTCCATAACCAGTTCTGCAAAGCCAGAGTGTAACAGGCAAGCTTATCAGGCAAACTGACTCAGGGAAGGCAAACAGGAGCTTGACAGAATGCCAGCATTTACCAAACCAGGCTGATATTCCACCAGCACAATCCCAAGGCAGAAGGCAGTGCATTGGCAGAACCCCCACGAGCAGCCAGGAACCACAAGGGGTGCACATGGGCACAAGGACACTGCAGCAGAACTGCTTAGGACAACAAAACTCGAGGCTTTCACTGTCCTAAAGTGGACCAGCAACAAAACACCACCGTGCACCGCAGCAGGAAATTCAGGACTAGATCAATTCCTTGTATCACTTGCCAGAGTTCCAAGAAGAGGTCAAAAGATGGATTGTAACATCAGTTTATTTCCTCTTTGTGCTGCACTTGCTGCAAGATAAGCACTGGACTTACCTCGTCATAGAGGCGAGAGCAGACAATGTTACTGTACTTCCAGAACTCTGCCCAGAAGTCTGAGTAGGACTCCACTGACCACTGGTATAAATCATCATAGTTGGCTGGAAGGAAGAAATATGTGTCAGCATTCTGCAGAGAATTACAGGCATCTACACAAACTACAATTAGGGATATCCCAGAAAACTGAAGCTTGGGGCTAAAACAATTAGGACAATAAATCTGACTAGAGTAGATCAGTTCTGCTCAAAGCAAGTGACTAGAACCAACAGAGAGTCTGCCTGGACACCTGAACAGATCACCTCACCTGACTGTGAGCCATTTGCCACCACAGACAGGGACCTTTTCTAACGACTCCCTGCAATATCTGCACACACTCCCCCGCCATCGGTGCAACTGAATGTTAAACAAGTCCTGCTTGTTGACACTCCCTATCTATCAACACGATCCTTTCACACAGCAGAAGATAAACAAGGCTTCCTGACTAGGGACGTTCACTGCAAGGTCCCAGTCGGGGGCCAAAGGCCTCTGATAGCTCAGTGATACAGAGATTAGAGGCACTCGTTGTCCAACCATGGGATCAACATCACTGTCACAGGAAGCATGGCTGATTTCCAGTGAATATGAAGTCTGACAGATTGCAGCTCACCTTTTCATACTGAGACAGCATGAATGAAGTCAAACAAGATGTTTACTAGCTACATATTAAAACCATGACCTGCCATTAAAACCATGGAAATAAGCAGTATAAGTCTTACCTGATTGTGAAGCACACAAAGTAACCTGAAGCACACACAACAAACCCCACAATTCAAACAAATGCTAAAGTTTAGTGTAAAACAGTTCTAGGTATGAATAACTGAAGCCAATTCCTCGTTGCAAGCTTGGAAGTGACATTTCCTCATCGTGTCCACAGTATCTGAAGCTGTGCCAGCAACCAATTAAATATTTCTGCCATCAGTGACAGTAAGTTTCCTGCTCTGCCAACTGTTCCCTGTTCGATGCCATCAGCTAAACCATTCAAAGGCATTTTCACCAATTATCTCTGATTTTTCAGCCTGTTATCCAGCCAATTGCTGCAAGAGTCATCTTTGCAATCCCCCTTCTACAAGGAGGACACCTTCCAGCTTCTTAAAATAAAAACATTCAAAACCATCTCTGCACTGTTACTCACACTTAGCCACCACCTAACTGTCTCCCCACCCAGTCTGTCCCTTCCACATCTTATTCCCAAACCAATCCTTTCCACCCAAGTGAGATTATCCCCCAGGTATTATTGACAGACAAGGCAGAGACTCTTCTGCATAACAGATTTTATCTGCACATTGCCCAAATCCCAGCCTCTACACATCCTTCTTACACTCCAGAGTTACTCATCACTGTCCTCTACTCCACACATCAGCTGAACAGAGATTAGACTTAACACAAGAAGAATTCAAATTTCCATCTCCTCCTTCAAAACCCAACTGTACCACCTGCTCCAAATCATCTGATACACACAAGAAGCTACAGCTCACCACTAATTTGGTTTCTTACAGCATGAACAGTTTGTTCTGGTTTGTCTATACAGTTTGTTCCAAATAAACTCCAGCATGCAAGTCCTTCAGGGCACAGGCCTGTTACTCAACAAGCAAACACTACACTTTGTTACATTTCCAGAGCCATTGTCTAAGGGACTATAATGCCCTCAGCTCTCCTCAGAGAGTCCACATCTTAATGCTACAGAGAGCATCCATTCTTTGTTGTGAAGAGCACTCAGGCCAATGAGCACCAATGCAAACCTAATGGAAGCTGACAAAGGCTTCTAGCTGTACACAGGAATCCACCTTCCAATAGAGAAAGTCACTTCAAAGTGGGATGAAAAGAGTTCTAGTTGCTTCAGCCATAAACACAGGCAGCCTGTCTGAAACTGCATTTGCTCTTAATAATTTGTGTACCAGATACATCATTCCATTCACTGCCCAAAACCCCGGATTAATTTGCTTCCCATCCAGCAGGAGAGTTAAGACACCACACACCTGGATTCCAATGGCAAATCACCAGCAGCCAAAACAATGACCTACCCTAAGGTGAGGAACTGTCTCCTGGACATGAACTGCCAGAAGCACTACTGACACTGCTCCCACTCCAGAACATGTTTGCTCATACCCCTGACACCTATACTGGACTGACAAACTTCCAAGCCATCTGCCAAAACCATTCCTTTCACCCTCCATCAGACAAACGATTACAGGAAAGCTACACTAGCAACTTGGGCCCCAAATACTTAGTGAGAAGGATACAAAATAAACTAGTCAGAACTGAAGGGTTTGACTTCCACGTGCACTGAAGTTTACCCAGTCCATGAAGTGGCTGAGCCCACAGAGCCAGCATCACTGACTGCTGACAGCCTGGAGACACAACCTACAGCCAGCAGTCATGGAAAAAACAACACTTGGAGTTAGAAACACCCCTGGACATCAAACCCCTGCTCAAAGCAGGCCTCATTTCAGTTGTTTGCAAGTCAAAGAACCACACACCTCTTCAGTCACACAGGTATTCCTGAACAAGCACAAAGCAGGAACTGCAGTTCAAAAGCTGTGGTAGATGCACAGCAAAATCCCTTTACCTTCCACCACTGAACAAGCTTATGCATCATCATTCACCTCCCAGCACACCTAAATATTACAAGACACGCACTCTTCATAATGAAGTGTGAGCATGACCATAACTCCACTCTCCCACGCCTCTGCTGCTGAGGTATCACGCTAAGGCTCACACTGACCTCAGCCATGGCGACAGCGATCCCGCCTTCCCACATCCCTTTAAAGCACTAAGTCACTCCAGGGCCGCTCCTGGACTCCCCGCACGCCGGGAGCCTCCGCAGGTAGCGCTGCCCGGGCCGACATCCAGCCGCAGCAGCGGGCGCAGATAAGGCTGTTTGCCTTTCCCATCTGTACGTACCTTCACACCAGCGGATGCTGCCCCGGAGGCCTCTGGCTGAGGCTCAAGCAGAGCATCCCGCCCGCAGCTCTCTGCCCACCTGCCCCGGGGAGTGCCCGGGCACCCAGACCGGAGCAGCACACGGATGGGTCTCTCACCTGCCGCTGGCCCACGGTGAAGCCACCCCGGGCCCCCAGAGCCGCGGGAAGCGCCCGCCTGCCCCCGCCCAGCGCTCACCCAGGCGGAGCCCACAGCTGCTAGCCACGGCGGCGCGGAACCGGTCCATGTGGGTGTTGCGCTTCGTGTCAGGCTCCCACATCACCTGCGACTCCATGATCTCGGGCTCCCGGGACATGGCTGCGGCACTGGAGCGAGACGAGCACCGTCCGTCCCGCGGGCACCCTCACAGCCCCAACCACACCGCCAACACCGCGCCCGGGCGCTGACTGCGGCCCCTCCTCCGTGCGCACCCTTTAAAGGCGGCGCGGGTCGCATCACTCCGTAACACTCCGTAANGGAGGAGCGGCGGGGACGGCCCGGGCAGCGCGGGGTCACCCGGGCCCGGGGAGCGCCGGGAGGGATGAATGGGGAAGCGGCCGCGCCGGACACCCGGTCCCTGTCACCTCTAAAGGTCACCAGACGCCGCGTCGGCAGCGGGAGGAACCATCCCTTCGCCCTTTTCATCGGATCTCCGCAAAATTACCGCGGCTCTGTTTAGTTTTGTTTTTTTTTTTTTTCCCCCAGGGAGGCCCGAAGAAGTACCAACAAGTGTCTTTGACCCAAAAAGGAGGCAAGAAACGCGTTTCTCCGTGGCCTCGCCATCCCAGCTGTGCTTGTGTAACGCTCCCAGCCTACGCAGCTTGTACCTCGGATTAAAACTTACTATTGCTGTTCTCCTTTCTAAATGTGGGCTCTGCTAGTGACCATCGCGATGTTGCAACAACCGATTTCAGCCCGGAATTGGTGCTAATAAAGCACTTAACAACGTGCAGTTCACTGCTGGTTCGTGATCTTTAAGGGTTTTTTAGATCCTAAAGGACTGCACGTTCAGGGTGTACCCATGCTGCTTATGTAACTTATTTTCAAGGTCATGATTTTGCTTCTAATTCATGGAAACCTCAAAAATGGGAGTTTGATGGGGAATTATGCAGGCGTAGTGTCTGTGAAAGTAAAATACGTCTAACAGATTGTGTACTTACTCTACATGCCATTTAGATTTTTGTGCTAACACAATACAGCTCCTTTATTAAATTTGAAGGCCGTGGAAACGTGATTTAAACAATCCACAGTTTTTATTTGCCCCGAGGCAGACCTTAAATCTGGTGTATTTTTAAACAACTCTCCCCGGAGCCCAAGGGACTCGGGGAGGCGGAGGTGGAATGGGAACACACTATCTGCCCCGTGTGCCTCCCTCGCCTTGGCAGCGCTCGGAGGTCAGTGGAAGTGTGAAATCCATGGCCGGACACCTGCCAAGCACAGAGATAAGGGACAAGGCAGGAGGGCAGTGCCACTGTCCAGGTCCCAGAGGGTTCAATGGGCTTGGGAACCGCAGCCCGTGGTGGGGAAACTCCCTGGAGAATCCATCTTCCTGCAATCCGCAGAAGAGATAACTCATATCGTGCACCAGTGGATGTACTCAAACAGGTTAATGCTCTGTTGATGTCATAAACGCCTTCACAACCCAAAAGGGGCAGAGGGTTTTGCCTCCCATGCCAGCACAGACCTTAGACCCCCAGGCAATGCCTCCACACCATTTACCCCCGGTGACGAACAGCCTGCCTTGCTCTGGGGTGAGCTGTGGGACAGATTGAGAATTACACCTGAGCAAACACCTGGAGGATGCCATCCATGGTTGCGGCGCTCCTTGCCAGGACTGGAAGCAAAGCTGTAATTTCTCATTTTTACTGAGGCCACCCCGTGTCCTGAGGGGTCACAGCTCAGAAGGGTGAGGCCACCTACTGACCCCTGTGCGCTGGTGAGGCCACAGCACGAGTCCTGTGCCCAGTTCTGGGCCCCTCAGTAGAGGAAGGACATTGAGGCGCTGGAGAGTCGAGAGACAGGAACGAGCTGGGAAAAGGGCTCAGCCTGCAGCAAAGGAGGCTCAGGGGGTTCTGCCCCTGCACAACTCCCTGACAGGAGGGCGCAGTCGGGGGGGTCGGGTTCTGCTCCCAGGGAACAATTGATAGAACATGATGACAGACCCTTAAGCTGCACCAGGAGAGAAGTTTAGGTTGGACATTAAGAATTTCTTCCCAGAAAGAGTACTTAGATACTGGAATGTACTCCCCAGGGAGATGGTGGAATCACTGTCCTTGCGGTATTTAAGGAAAGGTTTGGCACGGCACGGAAGGCTCTGGTTTGGCTGACAAGGCGGTGTTGGGTGGCAGGCTGTACCGATGNGGGCCCTCGCTGAGCTGAAAAAGGTGTAATTTAGAAAGCACTGACCCAGTTACAGCTCAGGGAGAAAGGGGTATGATGGATTTGCTTATAAAACTGGGCTTTTAGGAAAGCCTGAAAACACTTTCTCACTAGCATCAGTTTTATTACTGTATCCTTACTTAAGAGAGGGTTATGCATACATGCTCCCTGCCTTCATTCCAGTTTTCCCTTTTCCAAACCAGTTTTCCCGTTTTCAAAAGTGATTTTGGAAAAATGGGAAGTAAAAGAAGGAAAATTAATCAAACCTTTAATGAGAAAATGGGCATTAAGAGGACTACAATGACCATTGCAATTAGTTTGGAGACTAGGTTAGGATAGCTAAAGGAAAATAGCCTGAATAAGATTAACTGGAATTGTCCATTTTCAAATCTTTTTAAGCCTTGCCTTATGCCTGCTAATAGTAATAACAGGGTAGAAATGAAATCATGTTTTCTGCCTCAGGTTAGATTAGGGGCCATTCAAAAAGATGCTTCAGAGCTGCTGAGCAGCAATAATGCTGCTGATGGCACTACCCCGTTGTGGGCTCTAACCTGGAGTCACCTGTAAGACTAAATTGAATGATGAAATGCCTGGATCTCTGAGATAAAAGTTTTGTAATAATACCTCAGGGTGAGCTCTGCAATACACTGAGGCCTGACCATGATCCATTGAACCAACAACTGGATTAGGAAATCTAAAGATTTTGGAAAGATTTTTTAAGAAATCCTATATTCAGAGCATCGGCCAGCTGGTTAATGAGTCTGGATGAGAATAAGAAACTTCAGGCTTGTTTGATGTCCATGATCTCTGCAACCTCTATATGGTGTCAGGAGTACAAGTAACCAGAAACAAAATCAAAGGCGTTTGCAGAAAGGGAAAAAGAAATAAAAGGAAAATGAAAAGGGAAAAAAAAAAGAAAAAGAAGAAAACAAACATTGCAAGAAAAATCTCATGGGGTGGGCATTAAGGAAAAAAGGCCTAAAATGACAAATGGCCATAAAGAGATCAGCTAAGACGGGTAGAAGCTGTGAGATTAAGTAAGAACAGAAATATAAGGGTCAGTGAGGCTAAGAACTGGTTCACAGTAACATCAGCTGGCTTTCTTTAAGGGCATGCCACTTTTTTGAGCATAATGATGATTTTAAAAGAGAGAACCCTTCAATCTGCTAAAACTCAGACACCTAGAAGCCCCCAATTTTTTCTAACCACTGTTCAAATTGTTGTTAAATCCCTGTCTCTGAGTAAGACTTACCCAGTTATTTTACTGAGGAAATAGAGAAGCACATTCATGCCTCCTCTGGACAGTGAGACCCTCAGCAGACCTTTCTAAAAACCTCACAGCTCTCCTCATGAAGAAGCTCAGTGTGGCTGAGATCTGTGTTTCATGCCATGACGCAATGTATTCTTTGAGCAGACGCTTATTTCGTTTATTTAAACGAGGAGGGTGAAATCCCATGTAATTTCATAAGAGCTGGGCAGTTGGACAGATAAATGTACCTGAAATAGACTCGTTGAGACAGGGCAGGACATCAGTGAAATGCCAGGAAAGTTTCCCAGATTTTCCTGATCTCATGGAAAGGACAGCCTTCGAAGGCAGCCACCACCACAGGCCTCTGGAACTCTGTGAAGAACAGATGGGAAAAGACAACAGGCACTTTGGAGAAGGGATTTTGAGGGGATTCTGCTGTGGAAATTCACCCAGAGAAACAGGAACATTCCCAAATTTGCACGAAGTAGTCCCATTGGACCATAAATAGCACAAGGGGACACAGAGAAGGCCATGCCAGCTGGAAGGAAATCAAAGAATTATACCAGGCACAGAAAACAACACTCATGACAGTTAATTATCATCAAGTGGTTTTTTGTATCATGAGGCTCTTTACGTGCAAGAAATGCCCCAGAAGCTGACATTCAGTGTGTGCTCAGAGTTTAAGCACAACATGGAATCGAGGGCAGATAATCACAAACTTCAGAGGAACCTCAAAAACATCTGTCATCAGCTACCAATCTGTTCTGGAAGAGGATGAGGCTTCAGACTATACACGGTTATCAACAGATCAGCAAATCTTAAATGAAAGCACCCTTTATAAATATATAAAGCATCTACATCCCGCTGAAATCGAATCCTAAGTACCTTCCTGGATGTGGGCCCAAACCTTCCAGGGCCAAATAGAAAACAATGCTGAGAGGTCTAGGCCGTTCTGCTAAATGTGAAAATAAGTGCTTTGGCCTGAGTAAAACTGGGAAAAAGGCCATAGCAGAGATGTCTATATTCTAAATATCTACTCTGCTACCAGGCTTAGGCTGAGCCACACGGTTGGCAATCGCTGCCGGGCTGAAATAATGAGTCAGGTTGGAGGCTGGAAAACAAAGGGAAACGGACAGGATGTTAATGAGCGTGGGCTCAAGGTGGCACGGAGCAAAAAACACCAGCACAGCTCCAAAGGGTCAAACCCCCACAGCAGTGGGTTCACGGCCCTGGTTTCTAAAGTAAGGGCTAAACCTGGTTCACCTAGTTCTGGATGAACCTTCCTCAAATCGCTGCCTCAGCTCCAACGATTCAACCGAATTCATTCCAGGAAAGGTGAGGAAGGCTCTTTAAAGAAAAACCGCTTTAGAGCCTGAGGTCGAGAACACGGAGCATAAAATCAGCTCCCGCAGTCTCTCCTCATATAAGAGATGCTCCAAACCGCAAATCTTATTTCTGGCCTCCGCTGGACCCTGTCCAGCAGCTCCTTATCTCTCTGGCAC
>VXBB01003803.1:60219-70694 GCA_013399915.1 Illadopsis cleaveri | reverse complement strand
GTGTTTGAGGGTTTTTTTTTTTTTTTTTTGGCTGGGCATGAGGGTTGTGTTTGTTAGAAACAGCTAAATCTGGCCCTGGTGCTTGATAAGCCTGCTAAGCAGTGTGCTGAAAATAATCCACCTGGCACGAGTGAATAATCAAACCTTTGCCTTCAGATGGAGCAAGGCTGAAGGGAATTGATGAAAGCAACGCCCTGGTGCTGCCAGCAAAAAAAGCAAAGAAGAAAAAAGCCTCGTGTGTTGTGCAACAGCAGAAGAAACCCCTGAGCAAGAAACAGAAGAAAAACCTGCAGAAAGTTCTGGAGCAGAAGGAAAAGAAAAAACAGGTGTGTTTGCTGTTTGTGGCAACAGCAGCTTTGTGCTTTTCTATTAAAGTGATGGTTTGGGCTTGGTGTGTGGAGAAAAGGTGGGTGATGGTGTGGGGCTGGTGAGGGATGTGAGCTCTCAGGGCTGTGCAGGGGCTGAGGGTGATGTTACCACAGCAGCAGCCACCCCCTTTGCTGGGCATTGTGGCAAAGCTGCACCACCCAGGGGCTCCTGAGTGCAGCTCCAGTGGGGGAATGTTGCTTTTAGCTTTTTTGGGGTTTTTTTTTGTTGAAGGGAAAGTTAATGATACTTTATTCTCTCTATTTTCTTCTCTGTTGAAGGTTCTATCAACACTCTGTATATACAGTTTGTACAGAGGCTAAGAGATTGGTTATTTAGGTCACCACCTCTTTAACCTGGTTGGTGAACACCACCATCAATCACATTCTTTTCCCAAAGGAGAAATATGAAAACATCTCTGAAAATATACATTGTTTATGTTGAAGCTGCATGAGAATCTGCTTGCAAGATTCCAAACAAAGAAAACCAAGAAAGCTGAGGGCAACAGGGGAAGGCATTTCTTGCCCTCTCAGTGGATCAAGTGGTGCAGGAGCAGGTGGTTCCTGGCTCCAGGTTCCTGCTCTGACCAGGTGTGCAGGTGTTGTGAGGTCCATCACTGGCAGTCAGTGAGTTATTGCATTTTAAAGCACTCTGTGGGGCAGGAGCTGTGAGCAGCTGTGGCCTGCAAACCCCCAAGCACGCCTGACACTGGCCTGTCAGTGCTCCTGAAATCCTTATTGTGTGTTTTCAGTGTGGAAATAAGAGCTTTTCTGTCCTGGTAAAACCTTTCCAGGCAAAATTCCTGGTCCTGTTAGTGGCTGAAGAATGGCTTTCAGAGAGGAACTCTGCTTTTGGAGGTGGTTTGAGACTGTGTCTGCCTGAGCTGCCAGTGCCATGTCCCACCTGAGGGATTTGTGGGGATGCTCCCATTGCTCCAAGCCTCCTTCCAGTGCTTTAGTTCAAATCTCTTTCCTTTGCTGCTGTTTTTAGGGTGAGCTGAGCTGAGCTGCTCATTGCAGTGATGTCAAGTCCCCATTTCTATTTTTGCCCTGGTACAGGGCTGAAATCTTCACCAGGGAGGGCTGACCCTGGAGCAGCAGGAAGGTTTTACATCTGGATTTGCCAGAGCACACCTTGGGAATGCTCTTAGTGCAAATCTTGAAATGAAATGATTTCCTGGCCCAAGCAAGCACTGATTTTGGTTGTTTTCCCCCAAACAGAGAGCTGAGTTGCTGAGCAAGCTGAACGAGGTCCAGGCTTCTGAGGCAGAAATGAAACTCCTGTACACAACTTCCAAACTGGGGCTTGGGGAGCGCATCTATCAGGCTAAAAGGTAAAGGGATTTTTGGGTGGAACCCTTGCAACTGATCACTGTATTTGAACAGCAGCATTCTGAGCTTTCCCTTGGTTTTTTTTTTTTCTTCTTGGTGCGAACAGGTTCTTCAGAATGGATGGAGTTGAATAGTTTGCTGGTTTTATCTGATAATGTGATAGTTATTTTCTTGTATGAGAGGATTTAGTTAAAAGAACGTGGTCTTTCATACAGGATGGGGTGGGTGACACAATCTGCAGGCTTTTGACACTGATGCTAAACTGCAAATTTGGTGGATAAACATTTACTTACCTTCTTATACTGGAGGACATCTACTGATGTTGACCAGAGTTGGTACATTTATCAAGAGATAGATTTATCAAAAGCTGCATTTGTAGATTAAACTACAAAGATGCCTTCAGAAGAAATGAATAAACCCCAGGACAGAAAATGCTTAGATACAAATCCATCAATTGGGTCAGCCAAGGCTTTACCTGGCAGAGTTGTGAAAGCCTCCAGGAGTGGAGATCCTGGTTTTTGGGGAAGTCATGTCTGGTTTGAGGTCCAAAACACAGCTGACACGTGGATATTTTATTCCCAGGGTGACACAGGAGCTGAGGGCTGATGTCCCTGAAAAGATCCGGAGCGTCAGTGGTGCAAACAAGAGAAGGCACAGCTCAGGTTCAGAATCAGAGCCTGAGGAAGAGCCCAGCAGCTCTGAGGAGGAGGAGGAAGAGCAGAAACAAGACCCTGAGAAGTCCTCAGCCAGTTCTGTGAATGCTGCTGAGAAGGCAGAGGGAGGAGTGGGGAAAGCAGGGCCTGAGCAGCCTCCAGCTGCTCCCAGTGCCCCAGTTCCCCAGGCAGCCCCCAGCAGGGCCCCCTGCCAGCCTGCAGTGTTCATCCCTGTGCACAGGACTCCTGAGATCCAGGTGAGGCTGTGCACAGTGCTTGTCAAAGGGGCTGGGGAGGATGCTGTGTTCCAGCAGCTGGGTGCACTCAGGCTCCTTATTCTGGCAGCTGGTGCAGATCCAGGTCTGAGCTCTAAATCTGGTCCAACAGCAGGAAAACTCAGTTTATTTTAGGGTAGGAGCATTTTTCTTTAGTTTTACATACAGAATCTATTAACAGTCCTTTATTGTCCTTTGCTGGAACATCTTCTGGAGTCCCTTTCAGCTCTCCATTGTTTTGTGTCTTATGCTGGATGGTTTTGTCCCATTTGTTGTAGGTTGGGCATCGTGTAGGAGCAGGAAAAGCTCAGCATGAGTCTAAGCAGACCAGACAGTTGTGAAATGAGTTTTCTCTTGAAGTGCTATATTAAGACACTCAAGGGACTCTGAAGTTTCACGAATTAAAGAGCAGGGCTTGCCCTCTGCTTTCTGGGGAGCTGCTCTGATGGCTCTGGCTCTCACACATGCTCATGTGGTGTTAACTGGTTTAGAGTCACAGGAATTGCAGAATTCCTTTCTGTGGGTTTCACGCCCTGAGGAAGGTAACAGTTTTCAATCCAAGGAAAACAAAAGAGGAGTGAGAAACAAGGCAACTAAAACATGTGTTTTACACTGTTCAGGAAGCAAGATTAAAGCTCCCAATCCTTGCTGAAGAGCAAGTGGTCATGGAAGCCATCAATGAGAATCCCATTGTGATCATATGTGGGGAGACGGGAAGTGGCAAAACCACACAAGTGCCTCAGTTCCTGTATGAAGCTGGATATGCCAGGTAGGAATTGGGTTTTATATGCAGCAAATGGAATTGATTTGTAAACATTTTGGGAGAAATTTGGCTGTAATCCAAGATTAGTAATCTGTAATTCAGATTAGTACAGATATAACAGAAGAGAATCCCAAAGCTTCCTGTCCGTGTTTTTGTTCCAGCTATTACAGTGAGGCTGTGAGACTGATGCCACTTAATCTAGAGCCATTAGTGAGAAATCCTCTTGTCACTTTTTTGGGCTGCTCCTCTGTTTAATTGAAACAACAGTAGAATCCTTTTCTTTTCCTCCCCCGTTAGTTCCAACGGCGCCATCGGGATCACGGAGCCTCGGCGTGTGGCTGCTGTGTCCATGTCCCAGAGGGTGGCCAAGGAGATGAACCTGTCACACAGGTGAGCCTGAAAAACACCTTGAGGCCTTGCTGGAAGGTGGCACTGAGATGCTCTGTGTGTGTTGTCAGAAAAACCCTTTTTCTGACCCAGAGATGGGGCTCCTGAGAGGGATTTAAAGACTTTTATTCCATTTTCAGTCTCATGTGAAGGGTGAGACAGTGCAGATGTTACAATTCACACCATCACAGTCAGAAGCCAAAATATTTCCTAATTACAATAAATGGTTTTTGGCCTACCAGTTTCTGCCACACAATGCTGCTAATGCTTCTAAACCAATCATCTAAAATACCCAAGATGGGTCTTGCTACATCTTCCATAGTTCTATTTCTCCAAAGTATCTGCTCTATTTGCAAGGCCATCACCTGAAACTTGTTTCCAGTTCCATTTCTCTCTCAGCAATGTCTGTGCTATCCCATGGCCTCTCTCAGTCAGCACACTTTATCTCAGAGTTTGCACACAGATGCACAAGACTGTGTGAGCCTTCTGCCAGGCTTTGGGAATTCCCTACAAATCCATGGACTCTGTGTTTCTCCCCGTGCTTTTTCCTGTGGCTGCCCTGGTGTTTCCCCACAGGGAGGTTTCCTATCAAATCCGGTACGAAGGGAACGTCACAGATGAGACACAGATCAAGTTCATGACAGATGGTGTGCTGCTCAAAGAGATTCAGAAGGTGAGTTGCTGTCCTCAGTGTTAGAAAAAGGGAAATTTTTTGTATAGATGGGAAGAGAGGCCAGTGTGGATTTGTTGCCAGTTTTTCAAATCAGAATCCCTTTCAGCACCAGAGATTTGCTTCGCCTCTACCCTTGATATTCCTGCCCAAGTCCCTAAATGTTAGTTTATGTTGCTATTATTAATTGCTCTAATAATACAATACAATATTATGTTAATATTAAAATACATTAAAATAATATTATGCAGTGTCACCCACACGTCACCCACATTGTATAATATAATGTGTAATGAATAATATAGNAGGAAAACTCAAAAAGAAAGCAGGTACTCAGGACCTGATAGTGACATATTTTTTCACACTACTCAGACTTCCAAATATGCTTACATGTATCCATGCATATACATATATTTATATACACATATATATACACATATATATGTGTATATATATGTGTGTATACTATATATATACACATATATATAATGTATATACTCACACATATATATATACATACATACATATATATATATACACACACATATATATACACATATATATATAATATAATTAATATAACATAGCAAAGCAAAGCAAGAAGAGCTTTGGGAACCAGGCTGCTTTGTGTAGGGTGAGTGCATTCAACTGTGTGAGAAATCCAGCTGTGGATGGAGGGGTCAGTGCTTGTGCAGCTGTGGGATGTCCTGACTCAGATATCCTCGGCTGAGGCCTCCTGTGCTGAAATCCATCTCTCTGCTCAGGACTTCCTGCTCTCAAAGTACAAAGTCATCATCATTGATGAGGCCCACGAGAGGAGCATGTACACGGATATCCTGATCGGCCTCTTGTCCCGCATCGTGCCCCTGCGGCACAAGGTGAGAGGGGCAGGGCCACTGCTCTGGGCTGGGATGTGCCAGGGAGGGGGTGGCACACATGGACAGGCTCTGTGAAATGGGGATTCCCTGTTGTTGGAGCCCTGGAGGCTGAAAATGTCAGGCTTTCTGTGCTAAAAGGCACTGACCCTCAAGGAAGCACTACATCTGACCTGAGGCCGTGGAACAGGTAGTCAGAACTGAGTGACAGCGTTGAGGTTGTGGGTGTGTGATTTGAATAGAATTTGTGATCTCACAGGGTGAAAAATTTAGATTTAAGGTTTTAGTATATAGTGATACATATGGGGAAAGATGGAGGATTTTGGGCATTGTCCAAGTCCTTCTTCTTCACCTTCTTCTTCTTCGTTTCGGGTGGTTTTTTCTAACTGGATGAAAAAGGTCCAAACTGTGGGCCTTGGGTGGTCATTGTTGGGTCAGAAATATAAATAATATAGGTGTCACCTCATTGTTGGGTGATTAGTGCTTAAATAACCTTGGAAAGAGTTAGAGGCATCCATTCTACCTCCATTTTCTAACTTGCTAGTTAGAGCTCACAGCTGGTGAGGCTGTAAATAGATAAGAATTAATAAACAGAGACAGAACATGAAATTGGGACTACTGTGTACTAATCTTGGCTCTAACACAAAGGAGAAAAGACGATAAAAACCTGACAGCTGTGATGTGGAATTCCATGGAAATCTGGCAGAAATAACACTCAGTTTAACATATTTCTGTATGGTTGAAGAAGCACAGAGCCTGCATGGGGGAAATAGTGCACATCAGTCCCAAGAGATCTGGTAAAATCCAGCTCATTGGAGACTTGCAGTGCCACGGGACACGTGTAGATAATTGAACAGCAGCAGCCTGGGAGAAATCGAGGTGTTCATTGTTGCACTGGCTGAGGCTGCCAGCAGCAGTGCTCAGGAGGAGATGTGTGGGGCACAGGGTGACAGATTTGTGTCCCTGCAGAAGGGGCTGCCCCTGAAGCTGATCATCATGTCGGCGACTCTGCGAGTGGAGGATTTCACTGACAACACCAGGCTGTTCTCTGTTAAACCTCCTGTCATTCAGGTACTGTTCCCCTCCCTGGGAGCTGAAATCAAACCTTTATAAACCTTAAACAAAACCTTTAAAACCTGGGAGCCTTTATAAAACCAGTTACAGAACAGGGGCACTCTAACATTTCCAGCTGGTGCTGAAATCTTTCAGAGACTGATTTAAAAACAGGCATTTTGTTTAGGCTATTGTTTCTTCTGGGACTTGGTGTTTTTCTTTCCACTTTATCAGAAAACCACCCTGGCAGAATCTGATTATGTTGAGAAACTATTAAGTTATGGTTCAGGGGAACTAGAAAGCCTCAATCTGAGTTGATGATGTGAAAGGGAGAAAAGCTTTGCTTTTTAGCATGATTTTATGGTGTTCAGAGCAGACAAAACTAGTAATTTCTGTGGGCTTGGTGTTTTGTAGGGTACCAAACCCAAGAGGTGAACAAAAATACAGGGTGAGCTTTTTTAGTTGTCCCATGAATGCTGTGATGATTGTGTGGAGTTATGGCAGCAAACCAACCCTTTATTGGTATTTCCTCTCTAGGTAGATGCAAGACAATTCCCTGTAACTGTTCATTTTAACAAGAAAACCCCCCTGGATGACTACAGTGGGGAGTGCTTCAGGAAGGTGTGTAAAATCCATCGGATGCTGCCTGCAGGTAAGAGAACTTCACTGCTGAGAACCTCTCAGATTCCTCATACTGAACATGTCTAAAGTTTTTGTGTTCCCTTCCCTTCCCTTCCCTTCCCTTCCCTTCCCTTACCTTCCCTTTTTTTTCTCTTGCAGGTGGGATTTTGGTGTTTTTAACAGGCCAGGCAGAAGTTCACTCTCTCTGCAGAAGATTAAGGAAAGCATTCCCATACCAAAAAAACAACACTGCAGGTAATGCTGTGGAAAGCGTTAAACTACAAATTAATCCCACTGAGAAGGGAGCTTGCTTTGCATTTAAAAATGTGAACTTCTATTTCAAAACCACAAAAAAAACCCCAAGGTTTGGGGAAAGGGCTCGTTGTGGATGACTGTCATAAATGATGTTAAATTTTGTGCTGGTTGGAGTTTGGGAAAAGGTCCCTTTCAGTTCCCCTCTTGCCTTCAGTGTGACAATTTCCTTCTTCCACACTGTACATCCCCAGAAAGGTGGGAGAGGGACCAGACTCCTCCCAGCACCTTTCTGTAGAGGAAAAGCATGCACAGGAAATCTAACAGCTGTTCCACTGGCTGGTTTTGTAGGAGGAGAGGATGACAAAGAAGACTCTGTGGAAGAAATCAGGAAGTTTAAGAAGTCAAGGAAGCGAAGGAAAGTTCTGGTAATGTGTGATGGGTAAAGAATTCCTCCAAGAGACAGGAGGTGCCTCCCTGCAAACTGCACTCCTGTGGAGCTCTGCCTCTCACCAGCTCTTCCAGACTTGCCTGAAGCTCTGTAGCCCCCACGTGTCCCCTCAGGAGTTCCAGCAGTGCTGCTCACACTGTTGCAGAGTGCTTAAACTCAGGATGTTTTGGCCAGGAGATTGGTTCAGGTTGAGTACTGACCACTAAAACTTGAATGGAAGGAGATCCAGACTTGCTGGCAACAGGGCTACTCCTCATCTCCCCATTTGTTACCCAAAATTTGGTGCATCTGTTGCCAAGGCTGATGTTTGGCTTGTGCTGATGCACTTTATTATCAGGAGATGCTGATGTTACAGATACCCTGATGGTTTAGGGGATGCACTGATCCCTCTGTCACCTTCAGGCCAACAGATCTTTGGAGTCAGTGCTCAGGTTTGCTTTCAAAGCAATGCAAAGTGCTGCTTGTGTCCCCCTCTCAAAGTGTTGTTCTCATCTTTCCTTCTCAGACACTCCCCAAAATTGATCTGAACAGTTACTCTGTGGTACCAGTGGATGAAGGAGATGAAGACAGAGACATTGACAGTGATGATGATGCTGCAGGCTCTGATCTTGACCTGGATTTAGGAGATGGAGACTCAGAAGAAGGTTTGGCACACATGAAGGGAAGAATCACCTGTGACATGAGTGACATGAGTTGATTGTCCTGTGTTGAGCTGCTGTGGCACCAGAGCAGCCCCATGTCATGGGAAAGCTGTTCAGCTTTTCCAGCTCCAGTGCCAGTTACTGGCACCAATTTGTAACAATTGCTTTCCTGGCTTTAATGAGGTGGTGTTTGTGCAGGTGTTGTTGGGACTGAGGCTGGAAGTTGGACTGAACAGTGTTGGTTTGTTTCCCCACAGATGAGAAATCCGACTCGTCCCTGCCCCTGTATGTGCTCCCACTCTACTCCCTGCTGGCACCAGAGAAACAGGCAAAGGTAAAGGATTTATTGTCACAGTGAGCAGAAGATCTCACAGATCTGTGTGATCATTGTCTGAAATCACAAGTGAGCCAAAATTCCCTGACTGTCAGCTTGAATTGCCCCGTGGGGAGGTTGGGATGGGGTTGGGCAGGCCTGGCTTGGGCTGTGGTCTCCCTAATGTGCCACCTCAGCAGGGTGGGAGGGATGATCATCCACAGCCCTGCAGGATCTCCAAATCCATCCTGGCCCTGAGCACATCGAGGTGCTGCTGCCAACAGGCAGCTTGAACAGATTCCTGTGTTCCCTCCTGTCTCTGGAGGCAGCAGCAGTGTCTGGACACAGCTCAGAGCTGGTGTGTGCTCCACCTGGAGCCCCTGTGGTCATTTCTGAGCCTTAACCAAGCTGGACAAAGAGCTGGAGACACGGAGTTAGGTCTCTGCTCTGACTCCTGGGCTCCCCTTGCAGTGCCATATGGGCTGCCATCCCTTTGTAGCACATACAAAATGACTACCTGTCTTTTTCCCTTTGCCCCCTTTTTTCCCTTGCCCCCTTTTTTCCCTTCCTTCCCTTTTTTCCCTTCCTTCCCTTTTTTCCCTTCCTTCCCTTTTTTCCCTTCCTTCCCTTTTTTCCCTTCCTTCCCTTTTTTCCCTTCCTTCCCTTTTTTCCCTTCCTTCCCTTTTTTCCCTTCCTTCCCTTTTTTCCCTTCCTTCCCTTTTTTCCCTTCCTTCCCTTTTTTCCCTTCCTTCCCTTTTTTCCCTTCCTTCCCTTTTTTCCCTTCCTTCCCTTTTTTCCCTTCCTTCCCTTTTTTCCCTTCCTTCCCTTTTTTCCCTTCCTTCCCTTTTTTCCCTTCCTTCCCTTTTTTCCCTTCCTTCCCTTTTTTCCCTTCCTTCCCTTTTTTCCCTTCCTTCCCTTTTTTCCCTTCCTTCCCTTTTTTCCCTTCCTTCCCTTTTTTCCCTTCCTTCCCTTTTTTCCCTTCCTTCCCTTTTTTCCCTTCCTTCCCTTTTTTCCCTTCCTTCCCTTTTTTCCCTTCCTTCCCTTTTTTCCCTTCCTTCCNTTTCCTGCCCCTCTTTTCCTGCAGGTGTTCAGGGCTCCTCCTCCCGGCACCAGGCTCTGCGTGGTGGCCACCAACGTTGCCGAGACGTCTCTGACCATCCCGGGGATCAAGTACGTGGTGGACTGCGGGAAGGTGAAGCGGCGTTTCTACGACAGGATCACGGGGGTCTCGTCCTTCAGGGTCACCTGGATCTCCCAGGCCTCGGCTGACCAGCGGGCAGGGCGGGCCGGCCGCACCGAGCCCGGCCACTGCTACAGGTCAGCCCGGGGGGGGTTTGCCAGGGGTTTGGGCTCGGGTTTTTCTCACCCCAGATTCAGGTGGTTGAGAGGCTTTTGCCCCGAGCCAGACGTGAGAATGAAACGGAGCCTTCGAGCTGTTGTTTCTCAAGGTTTCTTACTTTGTTTGTTGTCGCTGTTTTGGACACACAAAGGACGAGGCAGGCACAGCAGAAGTCAAGGAAACTTCTACTACTTTATTCAAAATCTGACTCCAATATTTATACATCTGTACAAAGGTTAAGAGATTGGCTACAAGGGTCGCCACCTCTTTCACCTGGATGGTGAACATCACCATCGATCACAATTCTCCTCCCAGAGAACAAATACGTAAGCTATCTAGAAATATGTGAACTGTCTAAAAATATACATTGTGTTTTGTTGAGCTGCGTGAGAAAGCAGGACTGCAAAGTCCAAACCTTTGCAAGCAAGAAAACCTAGGGCAACAGTTTGTTATTTCTTATCTTAAATTTTTCTCTGTGCCTGGCC
>VXBB01003803.1:26594-47161 GCA_013399915.1 Illadopsis cleaveri | reverse complement strand
CGGCGGCGCAGTGGCAGCGGGGCTTCAAGATGGTGGTGGGCGCGCGCCTCGGGCGGGAAGGGGAAGCGCGTGGGGGCCCCGCCCCTCCGTGGCTGTGGGCGGGGCTTGTGCTGTGACGTCACGGACGGTCACAGCCCTGGGTGCGGGGAAAGGGGAACAGTCGCTAAAGCACGGCGGGTTTTCCCTCTTCCAGGGAAAAATGCAGATCTTCGTGAAGNAATGTCAAGGCCAAGATCCAGGACAAGGAAGGCATCCCTCCCGACCAGCAGAGGCTGATCTTTGCTGGCAAGCAGCTGGAAGATGGCCGTACCCTCTCTGACTACAACATCCAGAAAGAGTCAACTCTGCACCTTGTCTTGCGCCTGCGGGGTGGTAACTGAACCAGCAGGTTGTTGCTTCCAAATAAAAGGTTCCCTGCACTTGTTCATTCCAATAAAGCTGTTGCATCCATAAAAAGTTGGTGTCCCAAGTTACATGCACAGCCGTTCGTGACATTGCCAGACCCTGGCTCCCTAATAAACAATAATTATGTCGTTTCCACAGCCAAAGGAGTTGCAAAAGTGCCTTGTGCAAGGCTTGCACATGCCTGGTGATTGTAGCTAATCCCTCAGCCGTGGTTTCCCTGGGGTTGTATAAGTGTTCTGATACCTGGCTGCAGCTCAGTGCCCGCCTGCAGATGTTGTGCAGCTGTGGGCGTTGTGCAAGCAGGGAAAGCTGGAGATGCTCCTGGGCTTTGAAAGAGCTCCTGGTTGCCCAGCAACTGCCCTTGTTTTGGGATTAGTGGAGAAAGAGCGGAAGGGTGATCCTGCAGCTCTGCCCCGGGCTGGGGTTACAGGATATCACTACTGGTCCTGCAGCCCTTGGGGTGGGAAGTGTAGATCTCATCAGTTATGGGGTGGACTTGTTTTTTTTGTCAAGCTTAATGGCATTAAGCAAGCAGCAATTTCAGATGTACTTACTGGAAATCTGAATGTGCTTCACTCCATCTGTGCCCCAAGTGGAAATGCTGCTGAGCTGAGCTGTCACAGCAGTTCATGTATGCCATAGAAGCTCTGGCAAAAGGGAAGTTGCCACTGAAGTATTTGTGGTGGAGGTTGCAGGAGGGGCTGGTGAGTTAAACGTGGGTGTGTGGAGAGGGAAAAGGGAGAGTGGAACACAAATGCTCGTTCCAGGAGTGGTGAGATGGACTCACCTGTGGAAGGGGATAGAGTGGGAGCTCAGTGATGGTCTCAGCTGGTGACTGGCTTCAGGGGGACCAGAAGGATCTTACACTGCCTGGGTGGGACAGCAGGGTGTGACTCCAGTAACACCAGTTCCCTTTGGTAGTGTGGCCTGTAAGGAGCAAGTCTGGAGCTCCGGGATCTGTGCTGGGGGAAGCATTTGAATGCTAAGGAGCTAAATCCTGTGTGGGTGGGAGCTGGTGCTGTGCCAGCCTGGACATCCTGGCCTCTCCCACTGGCGTGCCCAGGGCCCTGCCCACGCTGCCCTGGCTCCCTGAGCTGAACCCCAACACGTGCAATGAACAGTTTGCCACTGTGTGGGCTTTGTCCTCCTGGGATGTCACAATTCACAAACTGAGCATCTCTTCAGCAGAGCTCCTTGAACACAGGTGTCCCTGCTCAGCCCAGGGGACGGTGTCACTGGAATGCAGGGAGCATAACTGCAAGTGCTTCTGATTTGAGGGCAGCCTGACTGCCACCAGGGAATGTCAAAAGCCTCCACAAATCACTGCAGAGCTGTGTTCAAAGAAATCCTTTTATTTTCAATATCTCATAAAAAAACCTTTACAATGGCATATTTAAAAAACCACGATGCTGGACAAATCTGTAAATGCCCTGGAGCAGGCTGCAGCCAGGCAGAGCAGGAAGCCTGGAGGAGAAACCTGTGCCGTGCTCTCAGCCTCTGCTGACCACGAAGGGAATGGCATGAAAGTTGTGTCAGGAGGATTGGGATGGGTGTTAGGAAAAGGTTCTTCCCACAGAGGGCGGGAAGTGGTCACAGCACCAAGCCTGCCATAGTTCCAGATGAGTTTGGACAACGCTCTCAGGCACGTGGTGGGATTCTGGAGCTGTTCTGTGCAGGTTTTTCACTTGCACATGGTGGGATTCTGGAGCTGTTCTGTGCAGGTTTTTCACTTGCACATGGTGGGATTCTGGAGCTGTTCTGTGCAGGTTTTTCACTTGATCCTAGCGGGTCCCTTCCAGCCCAGGACATCCCATGGTTCTGTGACCTCTGCAGGTCACTTTGCTGGGTTTGAGGAACCTCAGGGCTCACAGTGGCAGTGCCAACGCTTCAGAGGCAGCACCCGTGAGCAGATACCACAGCTGGGCTGGGATCAACCGCAGAACAGCAAAATTTGATGAGAACAGCAAAGCGTGTCAGAGACTTTAAGGCTGTCAGGACATCTTTTGTTCTAACCAT
This sequence comes from Illadopsis cleaveri, assembly GCA_013399915.1. Taxonomy (NCBI): domain Eukaryota; kingdom Metazoa; phylum Chordata; class Aves; order Passeriformes; family Timaliidae; genus Illadopsis; species Illadopsis cleaveri. The sequence goes on along the minus strand of VXBB01003803.1, from coordinate 44,740 downwards.
GGCAGAACATGCTGTTCCCAAAGATCTTCTCATGGCTTTGTTCCGCAGCGCCTCGGGGAATCTCCTGGATTTTACTGGGGTTTACTGGGATTTGAAGAAAAATTCCTTTCGCAGCATTTCTTTGTAAAAAAAAAAATGTTTTAAAAAGGTAAAGAAAACACAGTGCCTACATTGTGTTGTTCTAAAGGCGTTGCTGCTGGGAGAGGGGGCCCATCCCACAGCAGAAACCAGCCAGGATTGAACAGAGACATTGGTTAATTGCTAATTAAACAGAGCTAACTGATAATTAAACAGAGGCAACTATCAGGGTAAAAGGTCTAGAAGGAAAAAATAAAAGTCACAATTAAGTGTAAAGATACAAATGCAGATGTTCCACCGAGGTGGGGGCCCTGGCAAGAGGCAGGTCCTGATGGCAGACACGAGACTGTGTCTCCTCTCGTGGTGCAGGACAGTGTGTGGCAGGTTGCAGCACTCCAGTTTCCAGATGTGTTAGCTCAGCTGGGACAATGGGATGTCACACATGATTGATTTAAAACAGGCTGTCACAAACTGGACTCTTTCATTTTCTGCTGCCTCCTAGATGCTACTGGGGATGAGTCTCAACAAGGTTTTTATTCAGGGCCACTTTCAGATACACAAGACAGACAAAAGACCCAGCTCCTTGGAAAAGCAGAGTTGGGTTAAATGAAAAAACATGGGCAGGTTAATGGGTGATGGACGTTTACTCCTCAGGCAAGACATATACAAATATAGACACATACACATGAATACAAATACATTTATGTATTTTTTGTCTAGCATGTAATGACAGAACAAGGAGGAATGGCTTCAAACTGAAAAAAAAATAGGTTTAGATTAGATATTAGGAAAAAAAAAAATACTGTNATGACAGAACAAGGAGGAATGGCTTCAAACTGAAAAAAAATAAGTTTAGATTAGATATTAGGAAAAAAAAATTTACTGTGAGGATGGGGAGGAATAGGAACAGGTTCCCAGAGAAGCTGTGGCTGCCCCTGGATCCCTGGCAGTGTCCAAGGCCAGGTTGGACACTGGGGCTTGGAGCAACCCGGGATAGTGGAAGGTTTCGCTGCCCGTGGAAGGGGGCGGAACGAGATGATCTTTAAGGTGCCCTTCAACGCAAACCCATTCTATTCTACAACCGCATGACTGAGCGATATTTTACCTATTAACACACGGCTTTTCTCTCTGTATTTCACCAACGTGCCCGTTTTTCCGCCCGCACTCACGCGTTCACACTGACGCCGCGCTCCGCTTCCCTTTCCCGGCTGGGGGCGTGGCCTTCCGCCTAAAACCCCGCCCCTCCCCGTGAGGCCCCGCCCCTTTCGGCCGGGCCGGGCCGGGCCGCGGGGCCATAAAGCGGCCGCGGTGACCGGACCCGCTCCCGGTCCCGGTTCGCTCCCGGTGCGGCTCCGCCCCGCCATGGCCGTGGCCCGGCGCAGGCTGTCTGTGGGGCTGGGGCTGGCCGGGGTGGCCTGCGCGCTCCTGGGGGGCTGCCTGCTGCTGCTGGGGCCCGTCATCGTCAGGCAGCAGGTCATCAAGGTCAGCGCGGGGGGCGCGGCGGGGACTCGGTGCGGGATGCGGGGGCGGTGGCGGTGCGGAGCGGGATGGGATGGGGTCGGTGCAGCCCGTGTGCGGTGCAGGGTCGGTGTGGGGTCGGTGCAGCCCGTATGTGGTGCGGGGCTCTGTTCGGTGTGGGGTCGGTGCAGCCCGTGTGCGGTGCGGGGCTCGGTGCGGGATGCGGGGCTCGGTGCGGTGTCGGTGCAGCCCGTGTGCGGTGCGGGGCTCGGTGGAGCCCGTGTGCGGTGCGGGGTGCGGGGCTGGAGCCGGTGCGTGTTTGCCTTATGCAGTGCGGTCCCGGGAGCCGGACGCTGGCGGTGGCGGTGGTGGCAGTCCCGGGAGCCGAGCGCTGGAGGTGGCGGTGGCGGCAGTGTCGCTGCTGCAGCTCCGAGCAGCCTCATGCTCTTCTTACTCCGGGCTTGGGGTTTTCCACCCTTGGTGGCAGCAAATTTGCCCGAGTGAGCGGGTTAACTAAGCACCGCTGGTTAACGAGGGCCCTGTGCATGGCTGGATTTAGCTGGGGATGCCGTGCTTGGCAGAGCATCACCCTGAGCACCCTCCCTTCCCTCCTGCCTGTACCTGCAGCACCAGTTATTCCTTTCATAAATAGGTGAGCAGACTGCCAGGCTCACACCTGCTCCGGTGAGATGCTTTCCCAGCTGGAAGCAGGATGATGTGCATGGAGCAGCCTCCAAGCTATCCTCTCTCCTAGACTGAAAGCCTGAAGAGTTGCTTCTCTGAAGACCTGTTTTATCCACAGGAGAGGTCCTGAGGCTGAAGAGGGTTTGTCCCCAAAATCTGGGGTTGTGGACGGGGTTGTTGGTCTGTTGAGTAGCTGCTGCACAGTTTTATGAACCTGCACTCCTGTCCCTGCTCCTGGGACACCAGTTACCCTGCTGTAACGCAGAGCTCATCCCCACATTTAGCCAAACCTTTTTGTCCCTGTCCAGGGCAGATGTGCTCCCTGCCTTGGCCTTTCTCCAAGCTTCCACCTACCCAGATCAGCCCCTGAAAATTTGCTTCTGATGAAAGAGGTGAACAAACACCTCAGAGCCAATGGCTGGCGGTGCGTGTGGCGCAAAGTCTCTGCCGAAAATGACCTACTTAAACATACCCCTTGGAAGTGCTGCTGCCTGGGCAGAGCCAGGCAGTCCTGTAGATTAAACAGTAGAAAATCTTTGTTCAGTTTCAGGGCATCAGGAACTAGTACCTGCAAATGAAAGGCTGAACGGCCCTTGCAGAACAGAAATGACGTTTTTTTGTGCAAAAACCTTTCTGCCCTCTTTTTAGCCAATCCTCATTCTTTCAACTTAATTAGCTAAGTCCTAGTAATCTGCAATGAGAACAGAAGATGAGGAAAAGATCAACTCTTGCTTCTCCTCACTTCACCTCAAACCCTTTGTCTCCACATCTTCAACAGGATGCAAAATTGCCCTGTGCTTATATTTCTTCCATTTCGCATTAAGCCTAATAACTGAGTGCTGATGGGTGAGAGGAAACATTCAGGCCCTAACTGAAACTCCTGGGTTGGTCCTCAGAGTAGTGTGGGTGACAGGAGCTTGAAGGGTTGGGGAGGTAAAGGCTGATTTGCCCGTCCTGGCTACCTGAGCTCTGTCAGGATGGTGTATCCTGATGGAAAAGCACTCAGTTACAGAGAGGTGGTTGTTTCAAGGATATGTTTGGGTGAAATCTGCAGGGAAAGCCACGGCAAGCAGGGAGCTTGGAGCCTGTCTCCTGCCCCATCTGCACTGGGCTGTCTATGGGGTTGGCCCAATAACCTGGGGATGTTGCTTTTCTGGAATGCCACAGACTTTGCTGCCTAAGGTATGAGCTTGCACACAGTGAGGCTGTATCAGCTCATCCCTCTGCCACCCCTGACTGTTCCACCTGGGGCCTCTGATGCTGCCCTGGGTGGCAGCAGCCATCCTTTCCTTGCTCCTGTAGCAGGGTGAGGAGGAGGAGGGTGCTGAGAGGATGTGGAGGGTGAGGTCTGGCTGACACCCAGCTTAACTGCTCCTCCCAGTCTGCAGGGGAAACCTCAGCTCTCAGTTTTACCAAGCAGGGAGCCTCCCTCCTGGAGAGACAGGATTTGGATGCTGTGGTGGAGCTGCTGCTCTTCTGGCCCTGCCTGGAGTATCCAGTTCCTTTCAGTTCCTGGGGAACAAAGACCAGCCTGGTCAGGAGGGGTCAAACATCTCAATGACCCTTTGCAACCCATCTAGTTGACTAACGCTCTGTTTTTATTTCAGACATATGACTGTGTTTGTTTTGACCTAAAAGTAGGTTAATTTTAAGGCTACCCCGTTGTGGGGATCTGTGGAGTACCTTGAGCTGCCGTGCCTGGGTGGGAGGGAGCTGGGAAAGGCAGCAGGGAGCTGGGGTGTAGCTCCATCTGACTGGATACTTATAAAAATAAATGCATATGCAACAAGTGGTCAAGGGAGAGCAAGACAGAACAAGCAGTTAAAAGAAACTAGACCTTCTTTTAGGAAAAAGTTTTTCACAGAAAGAGTGGTAAAGTACTGGAATGGTTTGCCCAGGGAGGTGGTGGAGTCACCATCCCTGGATGTGTTTAAAAAAAGACTGGATGTGGCACTTGGTGCCATGATCTAGTTGAGGTGTTGGAGCATGGGTTGGACTCGATGATCTTGAAGGTCTCTTCCAATCTAGAAATTCTGTATTTCTTGGTCATAATTAATTTGACACTTGGGAGTCAGGGTTGTAAAGCAGAGTAAATAAAAGTTTGTCCTATTACTGATTTTTTTGCCTTGAAATCCTTGAGTCTGGCAAAATTACAGCAGCATGTGGCCATGGAAGTGGTGGTGGGAAGGGTTTGCTGGGTGAGATGGGTTACACAGCATTGTGGAGGTGTCTTCCCAGGGGTAGGGCTTGGATGAGGGGCTTGCAGGGGCCTGCTGCTCACAGCTTTGCCATGAATGCCTCAAGAAAGATGAGGTGTTATGGGGAAAGCTCTGGCACCTCAACACCCTGTGTCAGCAGATGAGTGCCAGTCAGATGGAGCTGCTCCTGAGCAGGAGCTGCTGAGCTGCACCAGCAGAAAACCCAGGTCTCTCCTCCTGTTGGTGGATCAGCCCCACTTCCATAAGGCTGCCTGGATCACCTCAGCAGGGACCAGGATTTGTACTTGCAGAAGAAATTATTATGGTGGAACACACCCAAAGTAAATGTTCAAGAAGGAACAAGCTCTTTTCCCCTACTGCAGTGCCCCAGGGGCAGGGAGGGAGTGGAGGCAGATGTGCCCATGTGCCAGCTCCTGAGCTGAGGAGGGCTTAAGTTGTCTTTGAGCTCCTGCAGGCATTTCCCAGCACCCAGGACAGTGATATGGGAACGATTGTGCCTTGCCTTTGACCTGCCTCATGATCAGCTGTGAGTCAATGCAGGTTGGCAGCTCAAAGGAGGCAGAGGTGTCCTGTGCTGTGCTGCTGGGACACAGCTGGGTTGCCATCCCGCTTCTCCATCTTCTTTTTTGGAAATCTAGTTGTGAGGATAGCTGTGCCACTTCTCCTGGCTGCTTGCTTTTAGCTGTGTGGAGCTGCCAAACCCATGAGCAAAGGCCTTTGAGACAGGGTTGTTTCTGCCAGGCAAGTAATATAGAGCAGTGAATAATTCAGAGCCAAGTCTCCAGCACATCAAAACACTCAGAAACCCTCTGGGTAGGATTAGGAGAGTTAAGCCTGAATAAATAAACCAGCATATCTATCCTGTGGCATAAACCTGATGCTTCTGCACACATAGGAGTGTTCTCCCTGTAGATCTAGCTGGGTTTCAGTCTGCCAGACACACCTGGATCCTCTGGAGAACTTCTGTTGTAGCTGCCACCTTCATTGAGCTGAGGGTAGACGTGTTCATCTGCAGCCACAGAGCCCAAAAAATTGTTCCCCCTTTTTTTTTTTTTCCCCTTACAGAATGTCAGGATCAACCCCAGCAGCATCTCCTTCCAGATGTGGAAAGACATCCCTGTTCCTTTCTACCTGTCAGTGCATTTCTTCGAGGTGCTGAACCCCAAGGAGATCCTCCAGGGAGCCAAGCCAGTGCTGGGCCAGCGTGGACCCTACGTGTACAGGTCAGGTACCCCTTGTGGTGCAGCTTGGCCTGAGCTTGGCCACTGTGCTGCCTGCCAGGCTGCTGGCTGCCTCCTGTGGCAGCAGGACATGGCATCAGCAGGCCTGCTGAGAGCCCAGGGCACTGGATTTTACAGTGACCCAAACGTGCTCTGATTGCTCTGATCCTGCTAGAGACACACAGGACCTCTGGTCACTGAGACAGTGAGATTGGAGTTGTGGAGCTCAGTCTTTTTCTGCCTGTTGGGCAGGCAGACCTGGGCTGATGTGGTCCAAACATGGGTATGAGGGGTGTTGCTGTGGTGCTGGGTGAGCCTGTCTTCAGAGTGCTCTTCTTTATGCACTTAAGAGCCCAGCTCTTGAGCTGGAGTTGCCTCAATATCAAACTTCATGGGTCAGCCTAAGTCCTGTTCAAATATGAAACCCAGAATGTGCCCAAGATGAGTGCTCTGGTCATGGGAACCAGAGTGGAGCTCTGCCACTGGGTCAGCCCCACACACAGCAGGGCTGGGGCTGTAGCCATGGCTGAGGATGGGGGCTGAAGCCCAGGTGTTTCTCAGCACCTGAAAGAGGAAGCAGTGATTGATGCTGAGTTGAGGAAGGAACGACTGAGGGAGCTGGGGTTGTTTAGCCTGGAGAAAAGGAGACTCAGAGGTGACCTTATCACTCTCTATAACTCCCTGAAGGGTGGCTGTGCTCAGGTGGGCGTTGGTCTCTTTCTCCAGGCAGCACTGACAGAACAAGAGGACACAGTCTCAAGCTGCACCAAGGGAAATATAGGCTGGATATTAGGGAGAAGTTTTTCACAGAAAGAGTGGTTAAGTACTGGAATGGTTTGCCCAGGGAGGTGGTGGAGTCACCATCCCTGGATGTGTTTAAAAAAAGACTGGATGTGGCACTTGGTGCTGTAATCTAGTTGAGGTGTTGGAGCTGGGTTGGACTCGATGATCTTGAAGGTCTCTTCCAACCCAGAAATTCTGTGTGTGTGAAATTCTGTGTGAGCTTGTAAACTTCCCCATAAACAGTGGTCTTCAATCTTAGTGCCTCCAGTAATGTGGCGAGGTTGAATCAGCAGCCTAAGCAAGCTCATGTGGGCAGATTAGTGGTAAATCCAGAGCTGTTTGGGCAGTGTGTGCAGGGGAGGCCTGCAGCATGGTCTGTATGTGCCCTTGTTTGCCCCCCTGTGTGTTCTGTATGTTGCCATTGCATCGCTCTCTTGGCTTGGGGAAAAGCTTCACTTACTGTAAATAAGAATAAACAAAGGGGCAAAGCTTATTAGTGTCCTTGTGTTCCTGCTGAGCAAGATTAGTGCCCTTCCCTAATGTGGGCTGTAAAACAGAGGCTCCACAGTGAAGGACTTTGTTTTTTGCTGGTGAGCTGAGCTTCAACTCCTCCAGGAGCAGTAACAGGCTTGTGATGTTGAGGACAACCTCTCCCTGCTGCAGAGCACTGCAGCCTCCACGAGCCTGGGGCTGCCCCTGTGCTGTGGGCTGAAGTCCAGCAGCACTGGGCAGTGTGCAGGATGAGGAGGGCCTGAAGCCCTGAGGAGCAGGAGGTGTGATTTTAGCCCTGAGGAGCAGGAGGTGTGATTTTAGCCCTGAGGAGCAGGAGGTCAGGCTGCCCTGAACCCAGGAGCCATCGGGGAGCTGGGGAGCAAATCCACGTGGGCTGGCTGGTGGAACATGTGGCACCTTGGCTGGTCCTCTCTGTCTGCAGGTTGTTTTGGTGTGTGGGTTGATGTGGCTCTGCATGTCTGGGCACCTCTCAGATGTGGGCACCTTCCAGTGGCTCTAGGTGAAAACACAAAGAAGATTTATGCTTTTGTTTTGAATTTCTGGGGCATTGAGTTGGGAAAAAACACTTTGTGTCTGCAAGAATCCAACCTGGAGGGGATGCCTGCCTCCTGGGCTGCCCTCTGCTCCTGCCAGACCTTAAGCCTGGTTGGGGTGGGAGGTTTATATCTGTTCCCACACTGCCTCCCTACCTTGCTGGGGTTTGATCTCCCCCAGCAGCAAGCCCAGGCCTGTGCAGCCCATTCTTGCTCCATAGGCTGCAGGGGCTCTGCCTAGGGATGGTTCCCACGATCTCCCCTCTCTTTGCAGGGAGTACAGGAATAAAACAAACATCACATTCCATGAGAATGACACCGTTTCCTACCTGGAGTACAGGAGGCTTTTCTTCCAGCCACACTTGTCCAATGGCACGGAGGATGAGTACATTGTTCTGCCAAACATTTTGATGCTGGTAAGTTGCTTGTTGCCTGGATGGGTTCCACCTTCTGGGCTTGAGGGGAGGGTGGTGATATCCAGCATTGAATCACTTTCTTTTAGGGCTTAAGGCTGATCAAGCAATGAGGTGGTTAAGCTTACATGGTGCAATTTTCTGCTTTTTTGGTGTTAATTGTTCTGTTCTGCTGCTACTGTTCCAAAGCCAGACTGTGCAGAGCAGCTGGTCTTGAGTCTGCAACCTCATCTGAGCATCCTGTGGGGAAATCAAGCCTGTGAGCCCTCAACTGCTTTCTTCCCCAACTGAGGAATAAATGAAGAACCTCAGTCTGTCCAGAGGATTCCTCTGGGGCTATAGATGGGAGCAGCAGAGGGGTTTTGGTTAGCACCAAAAATGCTTCATCTTCGGTAAAGACGGGGCTCTCATCCCAGGGGTTTGTTTTCTTTCTCAGGGAGCAGCTGTGATGATGGAAAAACTGCCCAATTTTGTGAAGAATTTAATGAGTACAGCCCTGGCTTTCCTGAAACAGGAGGCATTCATGAACAGGACGGTGGGGGAGATCATGTGGGGGTATGAAGACCCCCTTATAAACGCCATAAACATGATTGTTCCTGGCCTGATCCCTTTCAAGGGGAAGTTTGGATTGTTCATTGATGTAAGTAAAGTGTTGCTTGGGAAATGCTGAAATCACAGCAGTGTTGACCCTGGGGATAGCTCAGACACTCAGCCAAGCAGAAGCTGAGTAGCTGATGGGCTGTGGGGCACCCAGAGTCAGTGAGGGGCTGCAGCTTTGCTGTGTGCAGCAGACTGAACAACCATTCCTTCTGTCTGCAGCTCAACAACACCAACACTGGGCTGTTCACAGTGAACACTGGCATGAAGAACATCAGCCAAGTCCACATGGTGGATTCCTGGAATGGGCTAAAGAAGGTGAGTGTGTGGCATTGAACAGTGGGGAATGCCTGGCTGAGAGCAGGGCGAGCTGAAAGCTCTGGGTGCTCTTGTGTGTGGGTCAGGTTTGAAGACAAGTTCACACAGGACTTCAAGTGTTGCAGCTTCTGCTGTAGCAAGCTGCCAGGAGGCAGCCATGAGGCAAGGGGCTTTTCAGGATTAAATTAAATTAAATTAATCTCCTCATGGGTTTCACTTGCTCTCCCTTGCAGCTGGAGCTGGTTGCTGCTGTGGCCTGTGTTGAAGTTGTTAAATACTCTTGTTAAAGGATGCTTCACCCTTCCCTTGTGGGATTCTGCTCCTAACTAAACTCAGCTGGATGTAGAGATGAACCCCTGGGCGCAGGTGGATCTTGTCCATTAATTGGGTGGATGTTTGGCTCATGGAATCATGAAGGTCTTTTAGTAATTTGCATTAAGACAGGAAAGATCTTTGGTGCTGCTCAGGAAGGAGTGTGGGGTGGTGGGCATTCCGTGCAGGGGTGCAGCCTGACTGCAGCCAGCTCATCCCTCTGAACTCTCCTCTCTACACCTGTCCCACAGGTGAACTACTGGCGGAGCAGCCAGTGCAACATGATCAATGGCACAGCAGGAGAGATGTGGCCACCCTTCATGTCCCCGACCTCCGTGGAGTTCTACAGCCCTGATGCCTGCAGGTGAGAGGCCACAGCTGCCAGCCTGTCCCCATGCAGGTGGCAGGACGCCCTGCATGCACTCACAGGCCCCATGCAGTGAGGCAGAGGGCTCAGGATTTGTTTCTGTAGCTGAAGCTCAGCTGCAGTTGGGGTTTGCATTATCTGAGCTTCGCAAACAGCGTCGCTGTCTTGTTATCAGCATCTTTTGGTGTCCATAAATACCTTCCAGATCACTGCAGAAGTCCATCTTGCCCAGTTTAATCAGTACAAAAATAACCAGATGTGGTTATCTAATGGAGATGAGACAGGGGCAGCCAGAAGGAGAAGTAAGGGTTGTCAGAGGGAAATGCAACTGTAACTGCAGGACTTTTTCAGCTGACTAAACCCTTTGAGAAATCATGTCAGGGGGGAAATTCGTGCCACCATTTCCTAGCTCTTTTTTTTTTTTTCTTTTTTTCTTTTCTGCTTTTATAAGACACCCTGGCCTTAACTGATCACATAGGGGTTAAAGTACNACCCTTTGAGAAATTATGTCAGGGGGGAAATTCGTGCCAGCATTTCCTAGCTCTTTCCATTTTTTTTTTTTTCTTTTTTCTTTTCTGCTTTTATAAGACACCCTGGCCTTAACTGATCACATAGGGGTTAAAGTACCCCACAGAGCTGGCCTGTGTGCCCGTGCCTGAGGCTGGAAGGAGGGGAAGCAGGCACAAAACCCCTGTCCCTAGCTTGGGGAAGATAATTCCAGCTTTGTAGATAGTGCTGCAAAACAAGCAAGTGCTCATGTTGAATAGAGAACAATGACCTCTTCAGTGAACAAACAGACAGCTGAGCCAGGCAACAGCACAGGGATTCCTCTGCACAGGGGACATCAGCAAACACCAAAATGACCCCGAGCCAGGAATTTACAGGGAAATTTACCTGTAACCAAAGTTCAAACACATCCCTGTTCCTGTAAAACTACAGAAACCTCTGGAGCAGATCATGCCTTCCAGTGAAGAGGAGGAAACCAGGCTTGGTTTGTTGTTGGCACGGGAGGTTCCTGCCACACAGAACTGTGGGGAAGTGGCTCAGCTTCTCGGGCAGTGCTGTGTCTTCTGCCCAAACCTCTGCCTCAACCTCTGTCCACACAGAGTCACAAACATCAGCTGCCTTCCTGCAGGGCAGGCAGGGCCCACCTCCTGTGCTCTGTGCACACACAGTGCAGCTGATGCTGAGAGGCAGCAGCCAAGGTTTTATCCTGCTGATGTGCTACAGCAACCTCTGCCTCCTTGCTGGGAGGTGAGCAGAGCCAAGAGGCACGTGTGCAACTGCTGAACATGCCCTGAATCCCCCATCAGAAGGCCTCTGTAGGAATGAGCATTCCCTTGGCCTGCCCAGGCTGTCCTGGCAGCCCACTGTGACCCACTTACACATTCTGTGATTCTCTGATCCCTGCAAGCCTCACTCAAGTGTGAAGGGAGCAAATTTTTTTTTGTCCTGGAAACTGGCATCAAACCTGGCCAGCAATATTGCAGCACAACATCAACAGCCTCTAGCAGCAAGGGAAAAAAATCTTGCTGTGTCACGTAGGGAAATTTTCCACTCCCCTGGCAGCCTGTTGCTGGAGTTGGCCTGTGAAAGGTTTTTATCCAGTGTCCCTGCCCTGTAACGGAGCACCTCGGAGCCAGGGCTTGCATAAAGTGGGAATTATCTCTTGGAGAGCAGCCCTGGGGATTACTACATGCCTTTAAACAAATCTCACCTGGATATAGCAAACTGACTTATAAGCCTGTGGTTTCTCTCCCTAACTAGTCCTGACCAAACCCTTTAGATGTGCTTAAAACATGGGAAGCAAAAGGCTTAAATACTCCTTCCCCAAAGCGCTGCTCCGAGGGTTTATCTTGATCTCAAAGTCTAAGTTACACTGCAACTCCATCTTATCCAGCCAAGATAAGAACCCATTTCTGGGCTGGGAAACCTGTTGGCTAATCCTGCTCCTTCTGCACTGAACCCCTTGCAGATCCCTGACACTGGTGTACGAGCAGTCTGGAAGGTTCCAAGGTGTGCCCACCTATCGCTTCGTGGCGCCCAAAACCCTCTTTGCCAACGGCACAGACTATCCACCCAACCAGGGCTTCTGCCCCTGCTTGCAGTCTGGCATCCAGAACGTCAGCAGCTGTAGGCTCAGTAAGTCCTTTTTTCCACCTGGGTCTCCTCTAATGGGCCAGTGTTAAATTTGAGGTGCAATACGAGCTTGCTGTCCAATAAAACAGCTCTGGTGCCTGCTGGGGTGTTGAAAAATCCTGCTGGGCTCTGTTTGCGCTCCCACAGGCCTCTCAGCAATAAGGGAAAGAGGGAAAACCCTTGTGCCTAAAGTTTCCTTCAGGAAAGCCTGGCATTTGTGGGAATGCCCAGGGATACGGTGTTTGGGAGCATTACAACCCCTGGGCCGGCGGGGGGAACAAGGAAGAGGCAGCCCAATTTAATTTAATTTAATTTGGCAACGTTAAATGTTAACTTTGGACACTGTCATGCAAGAGTGACAGTCCAGCCTGGGTGTCCTCACTTGTGTCTGGGAGCAGGAGTTCCACACGTTGTGTGCTGCACGGTGGTGGGAGAGAGTGGCTGCTCCTTAACCCTCCCAGATCAACAGAACAACCTGCAGGGAGGGCAGGAGTTTGCTGGTTGGGAGGGGAAAATATAACAGCCTGTTCAGAACAAGTACTGCAAGGGCTTAAAACCCTCAAAAAAAAAAGCTCTTGGGTGGGTGTGGAGGAGCTTAAGGTGTCTTTGATCTCATCCAGATGCGCCGATGTTCATTTCCCACCCTCACTTCTACAACGCCGACCCGTCCCTGGTGGATGCAGTCGAGGGCCTGCACCCCAGCAAGGAGCAGCACGGGCTTTTCCTCGATGTGCACCCCGTGAGTGACCCCCCCAGGGTGCTCCCCTCACCCCAGGGACCAGCCCAGGGTGGGGGGGACCCTGCCACCAGCTGCGTGCTGGCACCGCGCTGCTCTCGTGGCACTGATTCGGGCAGGTTCCAGAGTGCAAAGACTGGCCAGGGCATGTGCAGATAAAAATGTCAAAGCCCCATAAACTAATTCAATAATTAGCCTGGCTTCTGGAGAATTGCAGAACTAATTATAAACATAATTGTTTCGATAAGCACAGTGAAGTTCTTTCCACTGACTCAGGCCTGTAACACCAGGAGGTGTATCTGGCAGCAGCCCAGCTGTGCCCCAAACCTGCAAATGCACATTGCCATGAGAACTGGCTGGCAAACTCTGAAGGACCACGCTGTGGCTCAAGCTGGCAGCTCCATTTTTGGGCTGGCTTCTTCCACTCTCTCAACCTGCCCATCTGGAACTGACTGCTTTTGCACTGGGCTGCTGCTGTGTTACATCCCTCATGTTCCTACAGGGAGAGGGGGAATTTTCTGATTGACTCTCACTTCAGAGGGGATGATTTGGGGTGTCCTGAGGTGTCATTGTCCCAGCTGCTGAGAGGAAAGGGACTTTGGGATTTTCCACCCACAGCCTACGTTGTGCATGGTCAGTTTTTCCAAATGTTCAGTGATGTTTACTCAAGCAAAAAAAAAACAAACCTATTTCCCTCCTGAGGTAAGGTAAACTGTGTGTCTTATCAAGACATTTGGTTCTGACTGCTTTTCTTATCTCAGTTATGAAAATCTAATTAAGTTTATTACAGTATCAAACAGCTACTGATAACAGTACAGTTAACTATATTCTTATCTAGCTGCAGGCTGCTGACTACAAACAGGGACAGTCCAACAAAAATTCTCTGCTTGTAAAAATCTGCTGCAAAACTGCAGAGTCATGAGAAACCAATATCTTAATGGGTGTCAGCAAGACCAGCTTTGAAGTGTGATGTTTCCATGGTCTTTGGATGTTGCTGGACAGGGTCTGTTGGTCCCTACAAAGTCACTTGGAAGTTACTGATGATCTGGTTGTTCTCTTCCCCTGCAGATGACAGGCATCCCCATGAACTGCTCCATCAAGCTGCAGCTGAACCTGTACATAAAGCACGTGGCTGGTATAAAGTAAGTGGTCACCTTCTAGAAATGCTCCATCTGCCTTCCCTGAGCAGGGAGTTCTGCTGATGCTGAGGCTGCTGCAGAGTTTACTCTCCCCAAAGATGAAGCAGCTTTACCATGGCCAGTTGCCCTATTGCTGGAGCTGAAACATCAGCCATTCCAGTGACCACAAGGTCCATCCTTCAGCAGTGCAGAGGGTGGCTGCTGTTTGCTCAGCTCGGGCAGTGTCCCTGTCCCTGAGCAGAGAGCTGAGGGCTGGACTGTTCTCCTGGTGAGGCAGGAGCTGCTCACCCACCCTGTGCTGCCTCTCAGGAGTCACCTGCAACATGGAGAGGCAAAACCCACTCTGCCTGTGGGGTAGAGAGTGAAGCCTGTGTCCAAAAGACACTTCCAGCTTTTCAAAGCAAACAGGAGCTCTCTGTAACCAGTCCCTGTGGTGGCAGATGTTAAATCCCAGCAAGGGTGGGACTGTGCTCTTGCTGCTTGGGCTGAGGGGCAGACACCTGCAGACAGCCCCTGTGCTGCCATCCAGGTGGCTGAGACATGAACTTCAGCATTCTGCTTTGCTGAGTTTCACCCCCCTGGTGCCTTGGAGCCCTTTCACTCTGGAGTTTGGGGTCGCACTTACTGCTGTCCTGGGGCAGTTAAGCCCCCATGGAAACACAAGCTCTGCTCTGGCTTGAAGAGCACCTGGTCCCCCAAGGTGGGAGCAGCAGGGATTGCCACCCCCTCATGCTGCTTTCCTGGCCACTGTCAGTCTGGCAGACACGTCCCCTTAGGAAGGATTATGGTGCTGATTGTGACCTGATCAACCATGAACCTAAGCACATGTTTCTGTTTTTAATTTTTTTTCCCCCCCAGACAAACAGGGGATATTAAGCCAGTGGTCCTGCCGCTGCTGTGGTTTGCAGAGGTGAGCTGCCTTCCTCTGGGATTCTGCAGAGCCTCTCCTGCTTCCCCATCACCCAGAGCTGGGGAGACTCCACTTTGGATAAAGCTTTAAGCCAGCCAGACTAATTAAGCACCAACAGAAGGCTTTGCAATACTTGGCTATGCCATTAATCCCTGTGAGCTGAACAAACCCTGCACTATACAGGGTAAATCTCTGGCTCTGCCCTAGCTGTGGGGTTAAATAGGGCCCTGGACAGAGCTGCCAGCACCCCTGTCCTCATGTGGGCTGGGGAGTGCAGCCTCCAACTGTCTCCCACTATTTAGTAAAAGCTTTTTAGCCTGGCTGAATCTTGCATAAATCTCCTAATTCATGCTGGGAGGTGGTGGGAGAGGAGGAATCATTCAGCTGGCCTGTCTCAGGCCTGGGCAGGAGGGAGATGGCACACTGACCAACTCTGCTTTTTTGAGCAGAGTGGATCCATCGAAGGCTCAGTCCTAAAGCAGTTTTACACCAACCTGGTGCTGCTGCCCTCGGTGCTGGACTACCTGCAGTACATCCTCCTTGGGCTGAGTGTCCCACTCATTGTCTCAGCAGCTGTGCTCATGGCAATGGCTCAGGTAAGGACCTGCAGGTGCCTGGTGGGAAGTGCTGCCAGTCAAATCAGACTCAATCAGATGATGTAGTTTGGGCTGACAATCTAACCTGTCTGAGGAAACATTGGCTGATGCCACCAACAATCCCCTGATGGTGCCAGCAGACAGCAGCAGGACTTCCTCAGCCATCTAGAAATCAGGCTGCAAATAGAGAACATGAAGCACTTCTGGCTTTTTTGGTGCACAGCAGTGGTGGAAGTGGCTCCCTGGAGGAGGAGGGATTCCTCAGCTCACCCAGCTAATGGAGAAACAATCCTGGTTTTTCAGCCCAGCCTCTGTAGAAGGCAGCAGCAGGTCTGTGCCATTCCACAGGTCTGTATTTCTGCAGGGTCCCAGCATTTTTGCAGTCAGAACTGAGCCTTCTCCAGAGGATGGAGCTCTCTGAACACAGCCTGTTGAGTGAGATGCACTTGCTGTGCTCTTGCAGAGGGGGCACAGCCACTGTGGCTGCTTCTCAGCCCAGCACAGCTTCTGTATTTCCTTGAAATGCTCTTGATTCCTGTGCAAACTGCTCCAAAGAGCTCTGAAAGTGAAACCCTCAGAGCCTTAGTGGGCCTGAGCTTACCTGCTGGGAGCTGGGCTGTGGGGCAGGCAGTGGGGTGAGACTGAGCTGAGCTGTCAGGACTGAATATAAACCAGCCAAAACACCCAGTTTTGGGAGATCTGTGGCTCTGGCTCCACAGTGATCTGGTAACCCTGTGCTCTTTACAAGCTTTAGTTCTGGAAGTGGAGATCCAACTTCCCACCCTGACCCTCTGTCAAAGGAAGCTGGTTTAGCTCTGCACTGCAGCAGGATGCCTCAGGCTGGCTCTAAGGAGGTGAAGGGGCTGCTGGTGGGGATGAAAGGCATGAGAGGGATGCTTGGCATGAGAGCAGGCTGAGGGGGAGCCTGTGTGAGGGGCTGCCTCTGCTCAGCTGCTTCCTGCCCTTCCTGAAACACCAACCCCGCCTTAAACAGCGCCAGGAGCACCACGTAATTGGATTTTAATCAAGTGGACAATTACTTAAGTGACTTAAACACATGATCCCAAATCCCCTTGTTGCCCCACGCACTTCCCTGCAGGGTGGGAGTGATGCTGGGGCCCAGCACAGAGCCCAGAGCCCACCACCAAACCCTTACAATGCTCCCAGCCTGGTCCTAGGCTGAACTGTCCCCCTTCAGCACATGTGAGTGATTGCTGGCAGACAGACAGACAGGCTGCACTCTGCTACATGACCCCAGGGGCTCTGAAAAAAGGGCTGGGCAGCTATTTCTAACACCTTACTGCAGCCCTGAGCTGGCATTTCCTCACCCTGCTTTGTGCAAGTCTTAATTCCTGGTATAACTGTGGTTTAACCATGCTAGAGAGGGTCAGGAAAAAAAAAAAGCAAAAAGCTGGAATTTAAACTCATTCAAGCCAACTGAATATCTGCTTGTGAAATATCCCAAACCCAGGCATAAGCCAGCTGTATTTCTGTGCTCAGCCAAAAGAGCCATGAAGTGTTAGAGCTAAAAATCAACGGCAGGAAGTGCCTGACTACCTGGAAAGTGATTCAAAAACCGGAATGACCTTACAAATCTCTAAGAAAGCTGTACCATAACACACAAACTGTCTCCACCTAATGAGCAGATAAGAGGTTGTAAACTGGAAGACAGCGATTTGCAGCCAAGGTGTGTTCCTCATTTGATTGAAGTGTTGCTGATCTAGCCCTGATTGCTTAATCGTGCACAGTTGTGCCTCCCGAAGTCCCAGGCCATGTCAGAGGGGACACAGAGCGGGGACATTGTCCACACCTTCACGTGTCTGCCGGCGTGAAGGTCTCCCTGCACCCAGCTCCTCCCTCTGCTGTGCCTCTGGCTTCTGGAGGCAGCAGTGTGCTCTGGAGCCAGTGCAGAATGAGGTACTGTGAAACACTTAAATCTTAGTCTAGTTGATAGTGGAGCCAGTTTGAAATGCATCTGTTGGACTCAAAAAAAAAAACAACCCAAAAAACCAAAAGCATCATCTGTACAGGTGTAAAATACCCCCAGACATTGTAGCACTGCCGTTGTGGCCTAAAAAGCCCACGTGGTGACACTTTCAAAAGGCAAACAGACCATTTTAAAACTGGCTTGACACTTAACAAAATCTTCAATAGGACTTAGTTTAATCCAAATTTTGAAATCCTCATTTATAACCAGATCCTAGTCAAACGGTGATTTTTTTTTTTCCCCCCCAAATCTCCTCCGAAAATTGGAACCCTGGTGAAATTCTTGTCCGAGTGCACCATAAACTAGACTGATTGTCTTCTAGGAGAAATGCTCTTTATTTTGGAGTAGCAATAAAAAGAGCTCAGGCAGTAATCAGGCAAACCAGGCCACCTCTGCCAAAACTCTGCCTGCGGTTAAGGGGACGGTGTTGCAGGAAGCCAGGCTGTAGGTGGGTACCCCGTCAAGGTAACTCGCTTTTCTCTCCTCCTGATCTGATTAAACCTCACTGAAAACTAATCAAATGAAACGTTTGCTTGTCCACATCTCCCAGCCATGCCCTCCTGGCAAGCTTTGATAGAATGGTGTTGTCTCGTGGATTTATTTGGGGCAATTTAGATGTCTTAATGCTGGCACTTAACCAGGTTGCAAGCACGTTGCTCTTATTGTTTCTCCTGATCTGCAGCCCTAATAATGTCAGCAGGGACTGGGGGAAAAGTAGGATTGGCGTGAGGAAATGTTTTCTTTGCCTATTTTTTCCCCCCATCTCTGAGTGTTGGAGTTCCAGAGGTAAGTTTTTTGAATGGGTTAAAAAAACTTGTGGGGTAACAGAGGTCAGTGCACTGGTGGGTGTCACCCCCTCCCCTGCATGCAGGGAGCCTCAGCAGAGAGAGGCTTTCAGGAGGGGATTTCTGATGTATAAAATATCTGGGTTTGTGTTACAGGAGCACAAAATCACTGAGGCGTTGAGGTTGAAGGGGCCTCTGGAGGTCATCTATCCCAATCCCTCTGCTCAGGCAGAGTCACCTAGCTCAGCACCATGTCCAGATGTCTCTTAATGTCTTCAGGAATGGAGATCCCCCCAGGGCAACCTGGTCCCGTTTTTACAGTTTTCACAGGACCAAAAAAAAAAAAAAAAAAAGAAAAA
>VXBB01003800.1:94149-129011 GCA_013399915.1 Illadopsis cleaveri | reverse complement strand
AGTCACCAATAAACAACAGACTTATATCTGACCAAT
Source organism: Illadopsis cleaveri (assembly GCA_013399915.1). Lineage (NCBI taxonomy): Eukaryota > Metazoa > Chordata > Aves > Passeriformes > Timaliidae > Illadopsis > Illadopsis cleaveri. Next base: position 128,975 of record VXBB01003800.1, on the reverse strand, counting down.
ATTCTGCACTTCTTAAAATACTAAGCAGAAACCCCATTCTCATTTGTGGCACAACAAAAGATAATTAATAAGTGATCAAATATGACATCCATAGTAACCCTACATTAAGAAGTTAAAGCAGCTCACCAGTGCACACATTTCTTGTCTCTTGAGCTACCTGTACTTCAGTATTCTTGCTTACATCCAGCTGCTCATTCAACATCTCTGCGTCCTTTGCAAGCCCTTCAACATTTTCCTTTTGAGGGGTTTCAGCAGCCAGTGCAGGAACATCTGAAGCAGCTGTGGATGCTGGAGTAGTACATTTGGAGCCTGTTTGGCTAACATCAGAGAGCTCATCCTAGAATTGCACCATTACCAGTAAAAAATGAACAAAGTGTTATTTGAACAGTTGGGCATATAAACTAAGGAACAGACAACAAAATCACTATGTTTTACTGAAAATNACAACAAAATCACTATGTTTTACTGAAAATAATGCAAATGCAAAGTCAGATGAATAAAAATAATATTTTAAGCCAGTACAGTCATCTTTAGCTTATGGCTCTTTCACTCTTGTTAAGGCAGTTATAGCTACATAAAAATGCCTTTATTTTTAATAGTAATGTTGGATCTCAGCTGATAATTTTAGTCACTACTTTTCTGTGAAGTCTTCCTGAAAGCAAGCAGCATTCTCATTCTAAGAGTCCTTCTAGCTGCACAACAAACTGCTTAATTTTCCAAAGCTGTTATAAAATTAATGGTTGAGAATATACATGGTACCTTAAAAAGCAGCCACTGAAGCACTGATGCAAACATGGATTTAACTGATATAAAACTGTAGTAATTCATAGAATCATAATCACAGAATGGTTTGGGTTGGGAGGGACCTTAAAAATCACTTTGTTCCAACCCCCTGCTGTGAGCAGGGACACTTTCCACTAGACCAGGTTGCTCCAAGCCCTGCCCAACCTGGCCTTGAACATTTCCATATCTGCAAGCACTTCACTCAGGTTTTACGTGCTTCCCAGTCTGAACTGTGAGTGCTGGCTGACACTGGGAATGAGATATGGAACTGCAGTAACTACGTGTCCAGTTAGATTTCAGATCACCCAAGGAACATCAGTAAACAGCTCCTCCTCAGAAGCCGATTCCTGTCTACAATTTACAGTGACACTGTGTCAAGACCCACAGTTTTGGCATTCATTATGGACTTAATCCAGCTGCTGAACTTCAGACTGGGGCCATCACTCAGAGCTGCACCAGGCACTGGGTGGGAGGGCAGAGTAGTGGGTTGTGTGTGACACAACCAGAGGCCACTACCTGAATATACCAACAGTCCTTTTTTGGCTCCTCTCTCATCTCTTTCATTCACATTTTACCTCCCATTCACACCCAGACCCACATCAGATGTCTGATCTACAACTTAAGCAGCACACGACAGTGAACAACAGCTCCCTGCAGAGAGGAAAACAAGTCTGCCTGTTTAGGCCACTAGCTTCTAGCACACACCATTAGAGGAATCTGGTTGGGGAAAATAAAGATGAAACTTGAGGCTGCTGTGTGCAAAATGAAGGCAGGATGGTAACTTTTGATTGAAAGTTCTCCTAGGGCTTGTTTGGGAATCAGAGGTGAAAGCAAGGCTCCTGTCACAAGTCTGAGACATTTTTTAAAGCGAACGTGACTGAACTTGCCAAGAACAAAACAGGCTTAGATTTTGCAAAGAACAAATTCACTGCATGCCTTTTGAGGAGGCAATGAAACTGAATTTTAATGTCATTTTAAAAAACCACAGAAGAGACCTGCATGTAGATATACACTGTCTCACTTGTACTTAGCGTAAGATTACTATGAAGTGTAACTTAGAGGTTTCTCCTTTTGGAACTTACTAAGGCAAAATTTTTATTTGTGTGGGGGCAGGGAGCAAACCACACATTTATGTGTTTCACCATAAATGTAAACCTTGCTTGATAGTGACATCTCCATGTTGAATTTGCAAGCCCTAGGAACAAAAATACAGCACTAATTGCCTATCAATTACTGACAGTTCTCATTGTTTTATAGTAAATTGCAGAATAACCAATTATTATTATTTGATTTTCTGTCAAAAGTATTCAGAAATACAGACACCTCTAAAGGAATAAAAGAAAAGAAAAAACCACTCTGCAATTTACCCAATTGCCTTTTGAATGGGTGAAGTTGAGGCACTGGATAATGGTTCATACTTGAGCAAGCAGATACAGAAGGGAGAAAGTGGTGCTCCTTACCAAGGGCATCCAGAACTCACACAAATGAGGAATAAAACCTCAGCAGAGCTGCTGGCTCTGTTTAAACATTTCTGCATCTTTGTATTCCAAGAGCATGCACTAACTGATGCAGCACAAACTGATCACTGACTTTCACACACAAAGCTCAAGGAAAATAGCTTGATAGCACAAGAAAAAACAGGGAAGAAAATGGTCCTTTCCCTAAGGGAATTTCAAATCACACCACCTATTTTATATTTCTGACTTTATGATCTATGGTATTTTTTAGCTTATTCTTGGAAACCACACAGATTAAACTATTACAGATATTTGTTCTAGAAGTAAAGAAAAGCGAAAGCAATTTCATTAAGTGACACTGAATTAATCGGAATATCTCAAAGCCTAAACATTTAAAAGTCAGTGCTTAGCAAAATTGAATTTTTTTGTTATGTTGCCAAAAGACTTTTCCTGAAAAAAAAAAGAAAAAATAGTTTAAAAATTCAATAATTAAATCTGAAGGAGTAACTCATCTGCAATGCTGTGCAGGAATGAGTAGAAAAGAATGACTGGTCCATAATTGTGTGCCATCTTACAATGATATCCAGCAATTTCACTATTGCACAAGCTACATAATACCCAGATTCCTTCATCTCTGCCATCTCCTCTTTGTGATACTTTTGGAGGAAACATTGACTATTAATGAAAGTTTCAGGCATGAATGGAAAATAGATGCTAGAAAGCAGCAGAATCTTGTTTGTGCCTTGTACTGTATGTTAAAAATATTCAGAATAAAAGTATTACAGAAAAAAGTTTCAAATGCTGGTTCTGACTTCAATATATCATGTTATTCAACAGCTTCCCTTCAGAAGTACTTTACATTCACAGCTACAAAGTAAAGATGTTGCTTTGGACTCAAGGAACTTATTCTGAATAAACAGATTTGAATAACTACAGTTTGTGCTATTTTGTGAATTCTCATTTTAGCAGGGCATTATTTTTAGAAGAACTATACCAAGAAGCCTATTTTGACAATATGGATTAGCCAGTTTTCTGAAGGGAAAGATGGAATCAGAAGCTTCCCTTTCCACTTCATCTCCATCTACTGTTAGTCATAACTTGTATTTAGTGTACATATTTCAGTCAGCTTTCCTAAAATCTACCAATTTACTGATGTTAATAGCATAAGACAAAGGACATATTCAAAATCCAACCTCTCCTGACTAGCACCCTTTTAAGTGACAAATTTTTAGAAGCAAACTCACGTTGTCACTTTGATATCCCTATAACTAACCACTACTTACTCTTCCCATTATCTCCTGATGATCTCCATGATAAATAAATGGATTCCTATTACCTCCAAATAGTTTTTGTAGTTCTGATCAATTAATATTCCCCTGCTAGGCAGGTTTAAGTCCACTTAAGAGGAAAACTTGTCTCAGCTGTATGCCTTTCCAGAAATAACAGTACATCCACAGGCTTCCAAAAAACCTTATCAGGAAATATATATTGGGAGGATTTACACATTCTGGAGTTCGTCACCCTGCAGATCCTCCTCCTGCTGTGCTGTGAGTGCACCTTCGACTGCCAGACCCATCACACTCCAACACCACTCCCCCGTTCCTCCCTCCTGCAGATTGTTTTCTTCTACCCTCTCACAGGTGGAACACAGAACAACTGCAGGAATTATAGCCAAGCTACGAGCAAGGGAAATCATGATCACAGACTAATTTAGGAAAGTTAGATTATTCTCAGCTCTGTGGTCTACGTGCACCATACACCTGGTAGTAGGCAGAGGCTGCATGAAGAGCACTGCCCATGTTGTAGCCAAAGCTTTCCTTTTAAAGCAGCATTAATAAAACTAATTAGACTGTTCCCACTACCTAGTAACATACCTAGTGTGGAAAAACAAATTGGAACATTTGGAAAAGGGCCCTTAGTCAGAAAGCACAGACCCACTGCTGAGAATAAGAGGAGAACTAACCTCTATTACCACTCATTTGGAAAATGCCCCCAAAACTTTGTTTCTTCTACTAAGGAAGTTCTCTCAAAGCTCACTGGAGTAAGTAACACACTTGGCTTATACAGAGATGTTTTAGGGGTCTACCTCCTCTCTTTCAATTTGGTGGGGTTTTTTGGGTTTTTTTTTCCATCCTCCCAAAGATCTACCATCTGTTATGGGAGTTTTTCCTGTGCTCACCTTGAGGCTGGTGTGGGACCGTGGCTGGCTCAGCTCGGTGAATTTCCAGTGCTCTGCCGCAGGTGTTTCCGCCGCCTCCCTCTGAGCCTCGGGTGTGAGGAGAGCATCTCCTGCAGGTAATGGGAAGATGCCCAGGGATATTGGACGCTCTTTCCTGTTGGAAAGATAGGCAGGGCTCATCAGCCATCTCAGATGGCCCACAGTTTATTTTCCTGCAGGCCTTTGAAATCAGCAGGAAAGTAGTGAAATTCCAGGTTCAAACATCCAGACACTGCTCCATTAGACGTGCAGTGCAGCACACCCAGACTGTACCACAGCACCCAGTAATTCCTCATTTCACAATTGCCAAGTCAATTCCATGGCTTTAAATTGCAGTTATTGATTTACACTACAGATAATCTGTAGCAAAGAAAAATTTTACAGAAATTAAACACCACAGAAGTATAAGACAAAAGTGTTTCCTTACTTCAGATTGAAAACAGTTTTCAGCAGTCATTATTAAAAACACCATTTTGCACCTTCTTCTCCAAGATATAACAACATAATTTCTACAACAGCAAGCAGCTAAATCATCAACTGAAGCATTTGCAAAATTGTAAATAGTAAGCCTCAAGCAACTCTTCTCAAATCATTGGGGATTTTATTCCTGAAGACCACAGAAACTACATGGATTTATGTAAGAGAAAAGAACTGGGTCAGGGAATTATCAATGTTACAATTGGCTCAGCTAAAAATTGTGTAGTTTTACCCAAGATCAGTTCAACACTCTAGTTCATCCTAAAGATGCACAAAAGCTTGTGCCACTAAAGCAAATTATCTCATCCCAAATTTTCACTTCTTCACTCTTGCTACTTCCCTATGGCAAACAGCATTTGGAAATTCCAAAGGTTTATGCAGTAACCCTCAAAAGAAACAAAAAATCCCCAGGTCAGTAGTGTGCTCAGTGCACAAAAGGATTCATTCTTCCTGCTAGCAAGAGACAAAACCATTGTGTCCAATGCCATTCATAGGATGCTGTGGCCAGCCCTGAAAAGGAAAAATATCAGCCAGGCCTAGAACTGAGATAAGCAAAGTGTTTGTTCAGGCAGAACAATGTAAAGCAGAAAAAAAAAGACTGCAGTCAACTAGCACAGCTTTAAGTATAGTAGAGGCAGAAGATAAAAGTGTACACAAGTGATGGCATAGTTTTCACATTTTAGCATTATAAAAAGTCAAGTCACAACCACACGTGCTTTCTTTCACGAGGCCCTTCACAAATTAAACATAACCTAGGCAAATTTGGTGGCTGCATACAAAGTGCATACAAAGTACATGCAAATATATGGCAGGCAGTGCTGAAAAGCAAAAGCTAAGCAATTTTGGACATATTTTTGATTTTGCTTATTTACTTTGAAAAAAGTTAATGAAGAAAGGATTTTATTTACCAATTAATCAGTAAACTCTCTTTGGTAAATTTTACATTGTCAAAATCACAATGTTCAAACAGCAAATAATTCTATTTGGCATGAACCTTTCCAGGCCAGGTGTAGAAAGATGCTCCTTGTCACAAAAACCTTTGCACCTAATTCTCACATTAGAGCTATCTTGGCCTTTCAGAAATATTATTCCAAATTAAGTCATTAATTGTGAAGTAGTTTAGCACAACAAAACAGGCAGCAAAGCAAGTAAAGCAAAATCAGTCTGGGTTACAAAATTCAAAACATCAGATAATCTTCCAGCATCTGCAACTGCTGGAATGAGAAACCCCACAGTAGATTCCAAGGATTCCCACTATTGTACCAGTTCCTGCTTTGCTTTAGATTTCTCACAACTCTCAGGCATGTGGGGAACAAAAGACAGGCCACAGAAGCTGAGATTATGTCAAAAGAGGGTCTGAGACCATTTCATTGGATAAGAAGTGCAGGAACAAAAAGGAGGAAGAAAAGTTGCCCTTCAGTGGCTGACAGTGATGCCTTGGGAAGGCTGACCTGAAACAGAGACAGGACAGAGCTAGAGAATAAAGCAGATATTTATTGAAGGGCCTTTAAGGGTATACCTTGGGCAGGACAAGAGCCTGACCAGGGCTACACCCAAGGTGGATTAGAATGGTCACAAAATGGACGACTGGTCACAAGGTCTCATACTTTTATAAGTTTTGGTCTATTAGCATATTGGGGTTTAATTGTCCAATTACAGCTTCAGGTTGTGAGGTCTCATTCTGCTTATTTCTCTCTTCAGTCCACTGCTGTTTGTGCTCTTGGGCCTGAAAATTGTACTCAATGTCCTTGGTCTTCAGCAGGAAAAGGATTTGTTTTGTCTCCCTGCTCTGGGAAGAGAGCTTATTAACACTTAATATGAGGCTCAGAACTACACCCCTAGGCAGCACAGAATCTGAAAAACATGAAAGCTCAAACTTAAGGCATCAATAGAGCTGCATTGTGAGGGGCCTGGCCTTAGGCAGAGGGTCCAGCACATTTCCTTATTTGCAGGACATGCCACAAAGCTGATCTGCTATGCAACCCTCAAAGGAGAGAATATTAAATGGGTACCAAAACAGTTCACACCTGGCATCACTTTTTTTTCCAGATTAGTTTGAAAGAAATTTTTTAATAAACGTATTTTGATGTGTTAGAATAAAGGTCAAGTGCATTGCAAGTCTGTACAGTAAATGAAGTTTGAAGGCTGATTTTGGAAATGAAGCTTATTATGTGACTGTCTGCACTAAAGAAACGTTCCAGTTAGACTGAAGCAATTCCAATTTATTTCACTGCTTGTTCAGCAGAAAGCAAAGAACCTCTTCTGCTTCCCCAGTGCCCAAAAAATATCTGAAAATGCCACAGTGAGCAGAATGGAAACACGTATTTTAAAAGCCTAAACAAATTATCTGAAACGGTGCACTGAAGCACTTACAGGAACCTTTAGGAACATTTAGATGTTCAGTTCTAAAATCTGACTAGTGTTAAAAAAATAGAAACAATTCTTCTACCATTAGATTCCTTCATCCTATATTTTTATCTCTTTTTAAAAATGAATAAAGATTAAGAAAGTGAATTCTAATTCATGCAATTCCTAAAGGAAATTAGAAGGGCAGGAAAAAGCATAGCTTCCCCAAATCCCTCAAACCCATTAAATACTCCAGGGAAGCAAAAGCACATTACCAAAAAAAAAAAAAAAATCTATTTCTTAAACCATCTTACTGTTTAAAACTGTAAAATATCTTAAAAGTTAGTGGATATGAAGTTCTGTTTTGGTTTTAGAGTTGGGAAGTATTTGTTCTGCATTTGGGTTTCCTCCCCTTTTAAACAAACATAGCCTTACTAACTAGCTCAATCTATAGTTTCACTTGAAATTTATTTTATTTCATCATATTTAAATATTCATTTAAGTTTTTTATCAGCTACTGATATGAATTGGTATTTCTTTCATCTATTGATTGCCTTTAACCTTTGGAATAACACTCTTGTGCTCACAGACCCAAGTTAAAAGTACACTACGATACGAAGTCTGCATGCACCTAGTATAAAGGAGGAAAAGTCAGAACACTAATTTTCAACATTTTTCCCATTTAAAATAAAATTTACTATTAAATTTGTAACCACAGGTTAAACATGTCAAGCGTTCAGGCCAGAAAGCTGCATTTTAAAACTTTTCCAGCTGTTTTCCACCTTTAATTACAGTATTAAAACATGTCAAGACTACTTTTGGCCACAATATTCTAATGCATTTCTGTCTGCTACTGCTCCAGGCATGTAGGACAAACAGAACATAACCTGAGGGGGGGTGGGACAGACAGCTGGCAATTTGCCATACAAGTACAGAAACAGAGGGGAGGGTAATGTTTTTCTGAACAATAGTGAATAGGCTTTAAGAGCTCTAATGCTTAAATCATGATAGATTTTCCCCCCACCAACCAAAAATCAGATTTTTTGAAAATAAAACGATCAACTAATTACTGTGGTTTTAACATCAATTAACTGACCTTACATAAGCCTTTTGATTAAAACAGGTGCAGTTTAATAGTACAAAGCCACAGACTGCATACATTTATGCTACACAAGATCAGCTGAGTACCTGACAAAACACTGAATGTGAGCTTTATCCCTGACATTAACATTGCAGCTTTTGCAGCAGGCTACAATAAACTGATGTTAAGATCTTTGCACAGCAAAGAGATACATAAACTGATCTTAAATAAAAGGCAGTGAAAAAAATAGATGGTATCTCTGTACGTAGACACATTTTCAACAAAACCTGACATTTACACATAATTTACTTCTCTAATTTGTCCCTGTTTGACAAAGCAGGAGAACAGAAAGCAGGGGAGCAGTGAGAGCACACCAAGACGGGGTTCAGTGGGTCGGAGTACCTGAGGATCCTTGGGAGGTTCTGCGTCAGAGCTGGCACCCCAGTGGAAATGGAAAAGTGCACGAGCAGCAGAACAGAGAGCGACACCAGGATGGCCGAGTTAATGACCACCGCCCCGCCAACGAAGCCAAACACAAACAGCAGCATGCAGCCCGGATTCATGGCGCTGTGCTGGCATGGTGGAACGCCGGCTCCAAGAAGGCTATGCAGGGGCCAAGGGGGGATCTTTGTAGGCAAAGTCTGTCATTCAGCCGCCACCACAAAAACAATGCCATCAGCAGCAGCGGCGTTCCACTCTTCTGCAGCAGCTCCAAAGCAATGACATCACCACCCTCCTCCCCCTCGCCGCTCCTCGCAGCATCGATGCAGTAGCGCAGAGGCACAGCCAGCCCGGGAGTGCTTCTCCCTCCTTCCACACAGGGTTCAGAGGCTCCAAAGCTCCCAAATCTGCATAATCTATTCCCAGCAAGCCCTGAGGACGAGCGGGTACCATGCACACGCCTCCACTGCCACACACACAAAGATGCAGCCAGACAGCGGCCGTGCAGGGACAGCCACTGACATTTTCCCTGCCTGCCCCAACACAAACACTCCAAAAAGCTGAAATTGTTTAAGGCTAATTAATGTACGAAGTATATCTCAACGCTTAGCAGCACAACAGCAAAAGCCTCTTTCTACGGATTTCTACGCTGTTCTCTTACCACATTCCAATCATACAACAAATCTTTCTGATTCAGCCGAACCGTTGTTGTAGGATTAAAGAACAAAGTCTTGCAAACACAAAGGAATGGAATTTTTTTCTCATTTCAGGGTGAGAGACCAATAAATAGCTTACCTAATTCTACTGTGTGTTGTGGATTCTAGCTGATCACCCCCTGTTAGCTGATGAAGTTTGGTCCTTTCCAAGTGCTCCATATAATTGTGTATCATCTGTTTAAAAGGACAGAAACAGCAAGAAATATTTAGTAACATTTACTTGTACTACATACAGCTGCATAGTTCTTGACCAATATATTCTCCCCCTGTAATGCTAAATAGCAAAAGCATTTAGAAACATTAAAGAAATAAAGAAAGAAGCAAAATTATAGTGTTATTAACCAGATTAACTGGTGTTATTAACTGATTAAACCAAAAGTCCATAATAAATCAAAAATATTGGAGAACATTCTTGTACATTCATGCACAGGAAACATCCTAAGGGTAAAGAAAGTGCATGCAGTATTTCAAACATGAGTTTGGAAAAGAAGTACCATGTTCAAATCCATTTTGGAGTCTGAGACCTCTATGTCCAGCAGATACTAGCATTTTTTACAGGATATATTATAGGCACTACAGGCCTAATTGCAAACTACTGTGAAGGTCAGACAATAAGCTCCTCAAATATTAAACACTCTGAATCCACAGGCTACTAATTAGATTATTTTTGTAGGCAGAAATACGAAGTCCTCATTTCTTCTCCTTTTTTCTACTAAAGTACAAATAAACTTCAGCTTTCTGTATTTTCTACAAGGGAAGTTTGGTTTTAAATTATCTAGGCTGACACTTCATTAAAAAGACAGAGTGGCTGTGGATTTTCAGCACTCAAGATGAGCTCTGCTTGCTCTCTCTCACAAGAGACAAGCACAGGCCAACATGGTACTACACCTGCAGTCATGACTTATTTAATGAGCCCTGACTCCCATGGCCAAAGGATGCTGCTCTCAGCATGTAACTGATCCAGGACATGCATGGGGAGAAGGACCAGGTATCACTGCATCATTCCAAGGGCTTCATATGGACACACATGTCTGAACTTAAAACTGGGGAAGCCTGAGGAGAAGCCTATGTGCAATCTGGTATTTTTGGCACTTCCAACATTCAAGTTCACAGATGAATAAAGCTCTAGGAACAATAAAGGAAAAAAAAATCACAGGTGTACTGCAGAGGAATTTAATGCACTTTTTTTTTCCTGAGACGTATTCAGGTCAAATCTTAACGGCTTCCTCTAGGAAAAAACCCAACAAACAATTCTTTAAAATTGTAATTTCTTCTGCCTTTCTACAAAGGGTACACAAACACTTCAGAATAGTGATATTACCAGGCATTTGTACAGCCGCTTTATATAATCTTTTCTTTTGAGGGCAGCTGCACACATGAGTACTGAACTCAGCAGGACCTGGAAACCTACATTTATGTGTTACTCTCAAGACAGGTTGATGCATCCGAGTTTGACTTTCAGATGCCACCAACCTCAGCTAGTGCCAGCTTCTCCTCAAATGCTTCTTGCCAGCATTAGCTACATAGGAATAAATATTCTTCGTTTCAGATTTTTCCGATCAAATAAACTGGTTTAAGACATCCTGACTGATGGATATTCTATAAATCAGTAACTTATGTTATCTGCTGGTTACGTACAGATGTTGGTTTTCCCAGCATCCCTGAACTAAGAAAAATAATTCAGACCAGAATAAAATATCATGCTGTTGGGGGTGGGGTTTTCTTCTCTTTGTTACTTGTGAATTTTTTTCCTATTGCGTTGCTAAGGAGCACTGATGGCTGGATGCTCGAGATGGGTTAGTCCCTGGCGGGGTCTCATCAGCCTTCGGAAGAGGACAGTGGAGCTGCTGCCTGGGGAAGGGAACTCCCTGCTGCTGCGGGTGCCCAGCTCGGTCCTGTTTCCTCTGATGTGGGGTGAGCCTCTGCTCCTGGGAGCAGCCACTGAACTGGGGCCTTGTCATTGCCTGCTTCACTAAATGAGGGGCCTGTCACTGTTTTCTTGGGTGTCCAGAGATCCTGAGCCTGCCTGTCTTTGCCCCACTGGGACCTGGGTCGCTGTTGTTTCGCNTGCTGGCTGTGACCGGAACTGCACCAAAGGGGAAAGTGCCGCGCTCAGGGAAGCTGTTACTGAGTTCCTGGTTGTTTATTATTAATGCTACAGTTATTGTTGTTTGTTTGCTTTGTTATACATACTAGTAAAGAACTGTTATTCCTATCCTCATATCTTTGCCTTAGAGCCCTTTAATTTCAAAATTATAACAATTTGGAGGGAAGGGGGTGGCATTCTCCATTCCAAGGGAGGCTCCTGCCCTCCCTAGAAGACATCTGTCTTTCCAAACCAAACACATGCTATTTTCAGAGAAGCATTATATAATATACTTGGACTGCTGTCAAAAGCTTAACAACATTTTCCCTCAACAAAATGCAGTGTTTCACCAGACCATCCCATTTTTTTTCTGATTTTTAATGCTTGCTCAAACACAGAGGCAAACAAAAGGACTGAAAGCTCCACCTTCAACTATCCACATTTTTTTTCCATTTTAACCAAGCAGCCAGAGCTAGATGTTCCAATTGTTCCTTTGCATGGTTTTACACAAGTTTATTATAATGCAGATAGTTTAGAAATTCGGGGGGGAGGGGGGGGATGGGGGGACTCCAAGAGTGCATAACTTTGAAATGCACATTAGACCATTCTGTATCCTGTTCATGTATTCCCTCATCACGGGAGGAAGATATTGCTGACCCGCCTACAAACGCTTCCATTTGCAGCACACCAATTGGTTTCTCAAAGTAAAATTTTAAATAGAACAACTGTTGTATTTTCAGTCAGTGAACAGAAGATGAGTGTCTAGTACCTCTCCAGGGAAGTGCTAACACATGGGAAAAAATAATAGGGTCAGTAAAACCCACACAATTTTCATGTTTTGCAAAGGACATGGTTTTAACCTACTCTCTTCCCTCCTCTCAGTCTGCTCTTTTGTTTACTGAAATGTCTCATCACATTTATTACCCAACAGAGGCTGGAGGGCAGGTCAATTTAAAGGACTGTTCACTTTATATTGTTCTGCAGCTGAAAATGGTGCTGAAAATAAGGAAATCTGTAGATCACATACTTCAGCACAATACATATAAGCTATAGCAACCCAAAAATAAAATGAAAAACAAAATGTGCAGTGCTGCATGGCAACTTAAGATCCATAGAATCGCGAGGTTCTATGTGCATGTGCAGTGCTGCACAGCAATTTCTCCAGAGATCCAGGCTATATGTGCCTGTGGTGTCCAAAAAATCAGAACAGCGGTACCATCATGCAAAGTCCACTTTCTGCCTCAACCCAGGGTCCCAAGGATAAAAGTTGATAATACTAGAGTAGTGTCCACAAGGAAAAGAGCTCCTCACCCTCCCTCCCCACAGGATGGGGCACTCCACAGCTGGTGCTGTAGAGTCATAAGAAATGGTGTGTAAATTCCCAACTCCCACAAACTTAATTTGAAGGTTAAAGTAATAAATACTGCAGCTTCTTGGAAAGTAAGCCCACTCTAACCGCTCATGTGCGATAAAACTTTGAAGATTCACTCCAAAACCACTGGGATTTGAACCAGATGACATTCAAAAATCTTTTGAATCTAAATGACTCTTGAGCCTTCCATATCCATGAAGATCCAAAAACGTGTAAGGAATTAATGCACTAGAACTCTGAGTGCTCGAAATCTGATTAGAAGTTCTGCTGTTTTGAGATTATTCAGCTGTTGAAATAAAAAGGTTTTAATATTACTGACAATTTAAAAATAGACTTAAATGGATTGAATTGCTCTCCATTCAGCACAATTTTTACTGAAGTTATGCTGGAGGACAGATGATAAATAATTAACTATGTCTACCCATCTTCTCTTCAATACAAGCTGCAGTCAATATTTAATCATCCATAACCTTTCACTATGGACAATTCACTCTGCTGGCCACAAAGTCCACAAGTATTTTGAATACAACCAGTTGTTCCAAGGAACATACATCATAAACACAGAGCACTTCAGCATTGTTGTAATTAAACACATTGCTCAATTACGATTAGCTGAGGGGATTAAAGATAAACTCAGAACTTGGAAAACTTACCTTAGTTAACAGCATTTCACAGTTCAGATGTTAATGATTTTAAGGCACATGTACAAATCAACTACAACATGCTTTTGAACACATTACAGCATGAATGTGAAATCAATTCCCTTTGAATGCAATGTCTTTCCACCTCATAAAAATACTCAGATTGGTTTCCTCACACGGCATGACAAGTTTTACAACTACAGAAGTGTTAAAGGTTTTTCTACATCTTAAACTTCAGCACTCAGTAAAAGACAATGAACATCCTGACACTAATTTCAATTTCTGTCCTTACAAATACAACCACTCCCAGTGTATACAAGCCAGGCACTTGTCACAAACAAATGTGATTATGCCATGTTGGGGATGTTACCTACATCTTCGCTTTAACCAGGGTTGAGAGCATCTCCTTTATACATTCCTTGCTCTTTCGCTCCTCCTCCTTTTTTGTGCCACTGCTTTAGCTCCTCTGGACAGGTTTTAGTAATTCTTTGGCTGTCAGACCAGGCTCAGTGCTACAGCCCTTGCTGCTTACCCTGCAGATCCAATCAGGCTGGGCACAAGCAGCTCCTCCCTTTGGGAATGTGCACCCAACTGTGTGTATATAGATCTTTCTCTGTCCCACATAATCTAGATTTATTGAGGTAACAGATATTTCTAGAATCTCCTTAATTCACTATCGAAGTCCTAAACATAGTTCCATGTAAGTACCTTTTTTCCTTTCAGGGTTTGTGGTGAGTTTCACCAGAGAGCTTGATGCATCTTTATCCATACACAAGATGGTGTTGCTGGCAGATACATTAGTATGTAAAGATACTAAATCCAGGTTTTATAGATCAAGCTGTTAATGCCCAGCATAAGGCTTTAGAAAAACTGTTGGCTTGAACTGATATCCAAAGTCTAATCTCACAATGTGACAGCTGCCCGTGCTTAGCTGTAATTGTAAATAGACATCTCCACTAGCCTTCTCTTCCTGCCCAAGGACTTGCTGGGGATATGTTCATGCTAATGAACCCGACAAAGTCCATTCCCAATGCCAGAGCCAGGCTCACTGTTCTGTCACATTGTATCAGTGCAGAACACTGAGAAACTTCCATGGCCCAATTATGCTTCATTAAACTAAGCCCATATTCTGTGTGTCAGGGAAAGATATTGAACCACCTCAGTCTGGTGTCTCCCAAAGGAGAAAAAGAATAACTTCCTTAAATAGAGAAAAATGAGGTTTATCTTGGAAACCTGTGCAAAGAGAAGCCACAAGTATTAGTCAATTCTCCAGCAGATCTCAAGTATTGCTTTGCCTCAGTTTCCCAACTGAGTAATAAACATAAAAGCCTTAGCCAAGCCTTTAAAAAGCCAGTGCCATAATTATGATGTTATGCCCTTTAGCTCTGCAGAAAAAGGAAAGTAAGATCCTTTACCTCCTACTCAACAGTCCAAACCACCCTGAATGGTTTGCTCTGAAAGAGGCACCAGCAGCAGCGCATCATCTCAGCAGCAAAGGCAAAAAAGCCCTCACAGGTACAACGAGCAGACAGGCCTCTTTCATCCAGGCACAAAAACAAGCCAAATTCTATTAAACAGAACAGTATTTGAGACACGAGAGACAACGGACAGAATTCCTTTCTAAGTCAAAGAGCAAAGATTTGAAGACTTTTGTGTTAGACCACTGTTGATCATTCTGCTTTCCAGCATTTGGCTGTATGATTGCTTCCTGCATCTGGTCCTTTACAGTCAGAGAAAGATGGAAACAAGACTTTTCATAGAAGTTCCACCTCAGGAACTCCAGCACACTGCTTCGTCACTCATCTCATCTGAGTGTTAGAGCAGAGTATGATCAGCAGAAGATCAAAACCCACTGCAAGCACAGGACAGACAAGGAATCAGAGCATAGAAGTCAGAATATGTTCAGGCTGTTCCACCCATTCTGTTCTGACCAAACATTTTATCCTCTTCACTACCTGCTATACCCCACCTTCCAATCTGCCATCTCAGCTGCTCAGATTCTCACACCCTAATCCATTTAAAATCAAGTCAGTTAGCCCAAGTACAGTCTTAGTGGGAAGGAGGCTTAATGGGATATCCTGCACCCACACCAACCAGCCCACCTCCCTCTCCAGAGAGCAGCAAGACAGATGCTGATTTAACAGAAGGGTAACGGAGGGTAAAGCCTGTCCCCAGAGCTCTTCCCAGCCAAGGCAGCCCTGCTACCTCTGCAGCCACAGACACCTCACTGCTGGGCAGGCTGGTGCTGGAACTGCAATGCAGACCATGTCTCTGACAGGCTGAGCTTCAAGGAGAGCTCCCAGCTCTCACCACAACACACACTGCAGAGAGGAATTGATTCAGCTCTTTGCTTCACATCTCTGGTAGAACTCCCCAAGGTGACTCAGTTTCAGTAGGTCTTGGCCCACTGGGACTAAAAATGAGTGACATTCCCTGGGGTGCTGAGCCAGCTCCTTTGCTTTGCAGTGAACTCCAGCAAAGGCAGTCACAGACAGGTAGGGAGGGCTGAAAGGTGGGTATTGTGAAAGACATAGATACAGAACCTCAGGCCAGGAGTTGGAAGAGAAAGACATCCAACTCTGAAATATGCACCAGTGAAATAAAGAATGAAGGGGAGTGGGAGGTGGAAGGAAACAAATAATGAAAACAGAAGAGAGAAAACTTGCTAGAAAATAAGATTGCACAAAATGCATTGCATCTTTAACATGACATCTGTCAAAGTAACCATCTTAGAGCTAAATTTAAAAAAAAAAATCTTTCTAAATGATCTGTTCATTATTTGGTCAATTGAAAGAAAAACAATTGCCATTTCAGTACGGACCAAAGATGGATCACTTGTAAAGACAACTGTGATGTGGACTCAGAAGGAAAAATATCTCTTCCTTGTAGAATATGGAAGAAAAAAGTTTAAGAAGCAAGTATTTGATAGAAATATTTGATCCAATAAAACTGATAAACTTAAATGCCGAAAAGAAGTTGGATATCTGCCAAAATACCTTGCATTAAAAGAAAAAAATTACTACACAGACCTGAGGTGTTAGGATTCGTTGGGAAAAAGGGAAGCAGGAAATCACAAAGGGAATGGGGAGTTGGGCATTATTATCAGCCAGTCCTTTCCAATTCCCAGGGATTTCTGTCCCTGAGTCTCAAACATGTACCAGACACAGCATTAAAATGCTAAGATGGTCTATCCTTTAACAAGGTGCATCTTTGCAAGATTCACTATGGTCTGGAAAACAAAGAACCAAGGAAGCAATCATATTGAAAGCAAGGAGTACAGAAAACAGGAGATCTGAATTTAGGAGAACAGAGCCATGGATATACCATAGTACACTACAAATTATTTCTTTGTGAAGAAAGGATAGTCACCCCAGTAATAGTGAAGCCCAAGGAAAAATCTCTCCCTACACCAAAGAAAGTGAAATTAAGATGTAAAAGTA
This sequence comes from Illadopsis cleaveri, assembly GCA_013399915.1. Classification (NCBI taxonomy): domain Eukaryota; kingdom Metazoa; phylum Chordata; class Aves; order Passeriformes; family Timaliidae; genus Illadopsis; species Illadopsis cleaveri. Next base: position 111,917 of record VXBB01003800.1, on the reverse strand, counting down.
TTTAATAAATTGGAATCAAATCAGCAGAGGCTGTTGTCCATTTTACAGCAAAACTTACGTAAAAAGATACTCAGAACATGTCATTGACATTTCATTGAATTAATGGTGACCAATACATTTAATCTTGAACTCCATGAAACAGGATTCAATAAAAATCTGCCAGTTCTATTGTGACAGAACCCACAGGTTCTAATTACAATAACCAGAACACTGCAAGCACCCAACACTCCAAAGTACTTCCAGATCAAAAGGATCCCAAATCTCAGGGGCTGCATTAAGGTTTGTCACTTCTCATTTTACTTAGATTTCCAGTTTTCAACAGATGTGGCACTCTAAAGCGACTATCTAGTAACAAATATGATTTTGTTGATTTCAGTAAATATATGAATATTTTTAAGAGCTTCAGAAGTCTTGTCACACAAGCGCTACAGACTGCTCATACTCCAAGTCACTTTTCAGCCACTGTGAGTATAAAACACTTGAGGTTGCTGAAAGCATTTAAGGCCACCAAATGTGACACCTGTACCTGTTTCCCCTTTCCCTACATGGGTCTCTTGGACTGGGAGCAGTCAGTATGGATCTCTTTGGTAGCAAGGATCTAAAACCAGATCTCTGACCTTCCAAAGGCAAAGCAAGGAGAGTAAGGAGAAGAACTGTGTTCAAGTGGGACCCCACATTAATCAGAATAATTCAAAGGACCTAGTGACTTCCTCCCTAAAATATGTACATGACTTAGGCAGTAAAATATCCCTGTATGGGAAAGACAACCTGCTACTGAAAATTGAAACATTGCAAGTCCTGTTTTTATGCTTTGGACCCAACATAAACAGTGTGGCTCTTATTTATTTAAATGAACACATTCAAACTTGTTCCATCTTCATCAGCAAATCCCATTTTCAACAGCTATCAATCAAGTATGGCAGCGAACTCTTTTGATCACAAATCCCAGTAGGCCAGATTTTGAAAGGATTTGTTTCTTCAACAGCACAAATAAAACCAACACAAAAAATTGACAGAAAGAGTATGAAAATGTAATTTCATTTTTATTTCTTTGAAGCTTATTAGTGTGTTTTGAAACTTTGTCTTTGAAATATGGCAGAACAAATTCCTTTTTAAAACTTCTCCATATCTGACAAAGCTATAAAAATGACAGATGTGTAATCAAACATTGAGAAATAGACACTTAGATGTGAATGAGGAAAACAACATCACCAAATGAAGCCTGGTTACAACTCAGTGTACAAACCAAAATATTCAGTAATTTTCCCAATTGCTCACAACAAAAGGTTTTCCACAGATCTACATTTTTACAGATATCCCAAAATCATCTTGATGTAACAACCTACCTCTGTATGTCTTGAATGAAGGGCATTGTATTCCTTCTTGAGTTCTGCCTCCCGCTCCTCAAGTCTGCTAACTGGAAGAAGAAGAAAAAAGAAATTAAAACTAAATTCAGAGTTCTAGTGAGACTGACTTGCCTGGGACTAAACAAGCAGATCAGAGGATTCCTAGTAGTGAACTGCACAAAGCAGGATAAAAAGTATGTCAGTGTTTGTCTTTTTAAGTTCTTATCACTGAGCTTTCTAAGCACATCAACAGCAGCACAACCTTGCAATTTACATTCCCCTAAAGAGCCCAAGTCCTATTTTCCCCTACTGATTGCTAGGCCAGTGAGAGGGGATTTTTCTGTTCAAGGCCAGCTTACTGCTCACTCCAATCCAGATTGTTTCACATGGAAACTGCAGGAAGAGGCAGAGGCCATATCACCCAATCCCAGATGAAGCCATGGGCTCCAGCTAACGTCCTACATCAGTTCCTTAAAACACATCCACACAATTTCCAGAGGTGTTTAACCAGGACAAACATAGGCAAGGTGTTTGTTAAAACAGGTTCAAGCCCTATGTGGTACAGAAATTAAGGTTTCTGCTGGCATTCACTCACACTTCACTGAGCATTAAGGCCATACAGTTAAAGACAGAAAACACTTGAATACTTCTGCAGGTATTCCAAGAAATTAAAAATACATCTAGGAGATTTAGGAGAACTTTAGACAGTAAGTTCTTATTAGAGGGAGATGAAACAAACTGAGCAGCTCAGCTCATCTGTGCTGTGTTTCAGCTCAGATGAAACTGAGCTGAAACAAACTGTGATATCCCAATGCAATTAATTTGCAGAAACACTAAGAGAACTCAAACCTTCTATACACAACTTACTGTGTCATTCAAACACAAAACATTTTTGCTGCTTAGATGTGAATTCCATGTTTTTATTTAGGTATTTATCACAATATTTATGTGACATAAGCATGTGTATCAAATTCTGTAACTGAGCTTATTCTCCTTGCCATGTTTAAATATCCCTGGGAAAGTTCAAATTTATAGTTCCACGTTTCCAGAGAGTCATTGCCAGACACACATTATCTGAAGACAAATGCCAAGACCTTCTCTGCAATTTGCATATTTTCATGTTGCCGACTGGGTCTCCTGAAAATTAATTCTCAATATACCATTTCTTTTTGATCTATCTGTATTTTGCCACAGTATTTTATCATAAGTATGTTTTAATGGAAAAAAAAAGTCTTTGCCCGAGTCAAATGCTGAAACCAAAATACATAACTGTATACTCACTCAAATCTGTATAAACATTCTGAACTGATCTAATCTTGCTCTTATAAGAACATTAAGTTCCTTGACACAACCTTTTGCAGTCCACCTATGAATATCTGGTCAAAATATTACATCAAATATTATTTCTAACATTGCCAGGTCGAATGCTTCCATTTCTGCCCTGTTATTGAATGGAACAAAAGCTCTTTGGATCAAACAGCAGCAGGGGAGGCACAAGTATCTGTAACACAGCATAGAGAAAAATGTATTTTACACCACAATGCATGTATCTAAAAAAATACATATTTATGTGATGCAGAACACTACTGAATGGAAGAATTCAGTTTATTGCTTTGAGGCACAAGGTGGTTTAAGTCTCCTTGTACACTTGAAGTGTGGTTTTATGGGAGCCTTTGGTAAGACATTACAGAAACAAGAGTCAGAACTTACAATTAACAAAGCTATGATGTGACAATGGATAAAACATGGTCTATCTTTGCCTGATTGACATCCTAGTCATGAGTTATGAGATGTTAAACAGCTGCCCATGCTCAGCAGCTCCCACGTGAGCACATTGTGCCCAGGCTGTGTACCACAGCTCCCAGAGGATCTTCCTTGTAACCTTTCCACTGTGCTAAACCTGCTTTGGGAAAACAGGAGATCAGAAAGTGCCAACTGCATGAATGATGGGCCTCATGTTTGCTGAAACCAGCTCCCTCTCCAACAAAAAAGTGTCCAAGGAGCCTCCCTGCTGCTTCACTGTGGGTGGTGAAGTCACGGCTCAATTCGGCCTCGCACAGAGCTCCCTCACAAACCAGGGTGATGCACCCAACACTGTTCAGTGAGTTCACATCTAGACAGTGCAGCCAACTCCAGGGATGAATTCTGCAAGTGGATTCCGGGAAAGTACTCAATAGTACACTTAATGAAGATTAATATCACATCAGGTGTTACCAACACCCTTCTTTGCAGCTGCCCAAAACCAGCCTTCAAGAAATCCACAAAAGCATTTCCCACTGTTACAGATACAACACACGCTTGCACAGGGGTTGAGGTTCCATAAAGAAGCACACCACTTTCCTCTCCATCTGTGAAAAAAGAAATGCTTTAAAATGTTTTAAAATGTTAATGCCCCAGTTATAATAAATAGTTTCTTCAATCGTCATTGAAGACAAATGTATGTAGCTAGTGATGCTGCACAGTCAAGGGGGATCTCTCCATTAGATCTGACCACTAGGTCTTTTCCATTAGGTTTTCATTAGGTACAAATTAAGGGCCCAGAAGATGATATAATTGACATAAAGCACTTTCTTCTGGAAGTCATTTCCAGCTGTGCTATACATTACACTCCTAGAGCTGGAAGTTTCAGCCAGAAGAGCACTAAGTTACATACCTTCAACGGACACATCAACAGCCCTCAGAACTGGTTCTTCCAACACTAGCAGGACGAGAGACAGCACCAGAGATCTATTCTACCCAAAATATGCCTCCCATCAAGATAAGATCTTGCCAAAACAACCAACAGAATACGCTTTCTTTTTCCAATTAAACACTGTGCAAGAGATCAGATATTCCCCAAGGATCAGAGATCACCACTGACTTGATCACGGAGTCAGAAGAATTTTGAGGAAGACCGTCAGATTCTCACCCCAAAAACTTTGAGAAACTTAAGTCACTATTAAACGGGAACTAAACAGGAGGGCAAAATGCCTTTCACTGGCACCCAGAAACATATTTTAAATTCAATTGTCGCCAGTTCCATTTTAATACATCAACATACAAAGGAGTGGAGGTCTGGCCTTGAAAACACTCCAAGAGGAATGGAGCTGTGTGCTGGCATTGCCTGACACATGCTGGGCCTACCAAGTGCCAACCAGACATAGTTCCTATCAGTTTGACTTAAGTAACAATACAAAAAGCGTCTCTGATATTTCAGCCTCAGACTTTTTTTCCACCAACACATCAAATTCTTATGGGTGGATGATAAAATTAGTTTGATTATATATATCCTAAAAGCAAAAGTATCGCTTGTCTCTGTTGCAATGTGTCTTTACAAAGCCCTTACAAAGCCTTGTTACATCAAGGAAGATCTTACATTGCAAGATTACATTGCTTAAGACAATACATGTGCAAAATATAACATGCAACAAAAAAGTTGCACTAGTCACTCTTAGAAGTCCGTGTGGAAAAAAAATATAAAGGTCTTCAAGCATCATAAGTATGAGCATAAAATGCAAATATTCTAGTGCTTTTAGGCTGATGAGAAGGCATCCCCCTGAAACATCACCACAAACTCAAACCCAAGGCCTAGTGCAAACTTCTCCAGCACTGTCAATGTTCTAACACCTTTAATGACCTGAGGTACCGATCTTGATCAAAGTTCTCTCACAGAAAATCAATTAAGTCTAAAAATGGGAGATCAAATGTAATAGCAAACTAGAGAAACTGGAGTTTCTGTCTCCTGACAGCATTATGAGGAATTAGGCAGCCAAGCTGCCCACCCTGCCTGTTCAAAAGTCAGAGCTTACCTCCCAAGTCTGATGGCTTTTACCAAGTTTGGAACCCTTCATCTGTATGTTGTCCTCTGCCTCAAACTGCTGATAAGCCTGAGGGGGAGAAAGAGAAACAGACCTGCTAGAATGGCAAATCCAACCAGTGTGATGCCTTCAAGAGGAATTACAAGTTCCTCCTACACAAGCCAGGACAAAGATCCAGCTCATTAACGAGCCTTTCCTGGCACCAGGACTGTCTGAAGACTCTCCTTGGACAGCTTTCATCCGGCTCTATTCTTTAATGCAGGTCCCACACCAAAGCTAAGATGTAGATTCAGAAGGACCTTATGACCTCCTAACTAGCTGCCAAAGAGCACACACATCACTTGTGGACTGAAAAGAGGACTGAGCTATCAAACAAGTGTTTACCCTGGAAGTGGTAAGACCTGCAAATCAAACCAGCACAGAAAACTGATTTGTAAAACAAGTGAAAAATTCAACCCCTTGACAAGATCATCTTCAAGTAGCTCTTACACTGAATTACAGGTCTAGATCTCAGTTTAGTAAGTAGGGGACTTGAAATTATGACAATAATTTAACTGTCAAGAATGCTCTGTTGATAGCAAATATCAACACAGGCAGCAGCAATGATCTTATCCCTGACACTTCTAGACAGTTCAAGTTTGCACTATGTCTCAGGCACCCAAAATCCCTGCAATTTGTTACCAACACAAAACTTTTAAAAAAAAGCCAAAAACAAACAAAAAACCCCCACCTCTTTAAACATTCTGCTACAACATTTAATATGAAGACAACCACATGCCAGGACATCCCTCACACAGACTGAAACTCAAACAATCAAGAATATATACAAGAAACTTCTACACAAAATCAAGTCAAAAATCCAACTTCTTGCCCACTTTGCACAAAGAAGCGTTTCAGTGAGAAAATCTTTGATTGACTGCTTTGCAAACAGTGGGATGCAAAATTTATAAACTTGGCTATTGAAGCAAGTCCCTGTCTGAGAAAATCTACATGAACTCAGTGTGAACACAGAAGATTTGCAGACTGGATTTGTTTTAAAAGCCAGTGAAAAGTCAGGAATGTAAGATTCTAAGAGACATTTAAAGTTGTTTTCTTAACTACTGCAATATTTTGAGCAACAGAATCATTGTAACAACCAAACTCCAGCACAAACTACAATATCCTCTAATTTAAAAACACACATGAGCACTTAATTATACACTAGTGGATCTCAAGCTCTTCTCACCACTTTTGCTCAGGTACATTAACAGCTAAGCTTAAAGCAGGCCAACCACTGCTCTAATTTCCTGCTCCATTTTATTTTAGCCTTGAGGGCTGTAGTTTGGCTCAGCGCCTGCTCTGCAGCCAGCTGTACCCCCTGCTCCATCTAGTGGGCTGCTGGCTCCCAAAACCACACAGACAGCAGCTCTTTGGGAACAGCACTGGGCAGCCAGGAAAGGCACAGTCAGGAGGAAAGCCTCCCTTTCCAGCACACCCTGATACTCACACTTCTTACAGAAGGATTTTTGAGGTATAGTGACCGACACCTGAGGCACAGTGTAGCAAAGGGCAGGGGGAATCTGCTTGATAAACAAACCTGGGATAATGATGGACATCATCAGAGACGAGGAACATCCACACTGAGAACACACTAGCAAACAGTCCAGTTCCACATCTGCTAATCAAGAAATCAAGAACTCAAGCCATTCTGTTCCTCCTTTGCTGGAAATCAGATTAGATCTGCTGCTGCCAGACTGTGAAAAGGAAGTAGGGACAACCCACACCCCCAGTGAACAAACGCGAACTTTTCAACTTCTTTCCAGGATCTATTGAAAAGCTTTCTTGTATTCCTTGAGATAAACACCAGCTGAGCCATCCCCAGAAGCAGCATTTACTGACAGGGCTGTTTCACACCAGTTTAGTTATTCATATCACCATTTCTGCAGATACACAAATCAAATCTCAAAACAATTTTCTGGGAAGTTTCTGTTAAACTTCACATCTGAAAGTTCACATCAGAGTCTCCCTGTTAACTAGAGAGCCACATGAGCTGCATGATATCCCATGTGCAGAGATATCTCAGATATTTGATGCCTTCAAATTATACATGAGTGGCTGACTGCCTGGATATACATAACAGCAGTGCTGGTGTCCTGAGAGCTCAGAGGAAAACCAAATATCAAATAACATTTGCAGAACATTCACAACAAAACCTGGTCTTGCATTTTCTCTTGAAGTCAATAGAAGCAATAGTTCTGTTTAGCTTCTGAGAAAAACAAATGTTTTTAGGTCAGCTTCCAAAGCACTTGTCTCATATCCCAAATAAAACCTTCAGCAAGCAATGGCTGCACAGTGTCACCTGACATGGGAAATACCATCATCCCAAGAGCTGTGTCATAACATTTACAGCTCCAAAACCCAAGAGCTGTTTCTTGGGATTATATTTGTTTGGCATTTGTTTGTTTTGTTAGGTTTCTTTTACAAATGTAGTTTTCCCCCAAATGTAATCTATCTTGCACACAAAGCTCAGCTTTGATAAACTCAGGTATGTAGATATATCTGTTGTCTTGTCAAATGTAGTTTGTTATCTTGGTTGTACTTTAGCACTAGGCAGATCCAGAAAAGGAGCCAAATCTTTCAACTCCCACAGCCTACCACCTCCATCAGAAAGCACTTCAGTCATGCAGACATTGTGTTTTTCAGATTCTCTAATAAATAAGTTACTCCAAGAATGATTCCTTCAGAAAGCTTATGCCAAAGCTGTTCCATTCCTGTAGTAAGTCAAAATAAACTAGTCATTTTTTTACTCCCTAAAATTTAATTAACTTATAGCCTGTAATACATAAAGAAAATTAGCAGAAAGACATTAGCAGAAAGAGAGACAAGGAAGGAAACTAAAATAAACCTCTGTAGCCCCTCCCCTAGAACTCCATGGAACATCCCATGAGTTCTGAGAAGATCATCTCCCTTCCTGTAATTGGAGACTGAGCACTATCAGTATCCCAGCAGTATCGTGTGCCTTCACAGAGCACTGCTGGACAAATGAGCTGTGTATTGCTATTACAAGTTTTTAATAGCCCTCTATTTTCCACGTCCAGGGTCAACATTTCAAATATTTTAATGCTGCAAACAAATTACAAGCAGAACGAGGGGGTCTCACAGCAGCAAAGACTTGAAATAATGTGGAAGTCAGGTATTTTCAAGTTCTTGTACAAAATATTTAAGATTATATCAAAGACTGGCACTGGCCTCAGATACACCACTGCAGAACAGAAGAATGTTATTTACTGAACACGGGGCATTATCGTGTTCACAGGTGCCCTCTGCTGCTGAGAAGGAAAAAATGATGTGAATTCTAGATAAGTCACAAACCCAAAAATAAACGTTTGCTGTCACTCAGGAAAAGTTTACTATACCTCCACAGCAAGAACTTCTGAAAACTCTGCCTGTACCAACATCATTCCTAAACAAATACCCAGGAACTTTGTGCTATTTAACTTGCTTGACTTTCCACACGGCACAGACCCCAAGAGCACAGGCATTGCTCTTCCCCCCCCCTCTGTCCAGGTACTGCTGAGAGCCAGGCCACAGAAGGGACAGGGGCAACCCAGGGGAAATTACAGCCAAGAGCAACAGTGCAAAACGAGATGAAAAGCTGGATCACAAGCCAAGGAGCTTCATCAGTGTTGCACATTCCTGTGCTCAAATAGAAGCCACAAATCCTTATGCCTCTGCTCTCCTTTAAGCAGCTGTAAAGTTTCATGAATTATCCCAGGGTGCCATATATTGCACCATTTTTTGGCAGTAAACTTGACTTAGGCAACCACCACAGCCCACCAACTACCAGGACTGACTGCTACACATCATGCAGGAGTGGTAACTCCAGTGCATCTGTTCCCACCACTCGGGATTTCATCATCTGCTGGGCTCACAGTCTGCCCAGCAGTTTCCTGCTGTCATCTCCAGCTCTTTCCATCTCCTCCTAAGAAAGAACAGAGCACTTCAAGGTAAATCAGGCATCTGGCAGCAACTGTTTCAATTTCTGATGGCGGGAAGAAGTCAGTGAACAACAGGAACTTAGCAACTGGTTGACACAAAATAACCTTCTGATTTCACTTCTGTAATTCCAAAAGGCAGCTTGATTCCGACCTACCTGGTTGAATACATGGCCATGGATGCAATCCCACAGAGTAAGTTTAAGTGCAAAGAAATACCTTTTGTTTTCTTTTTATTTAGTATGACAATCATTTAGACTGCACAAACAAGCACATAACAACCACGACTTCTTGAGCAATTTTAAATGGCACATAGGTTTAAGCACATACAACAAAGCTGAACTCAACCATGTAATGTAAGAGCTGCCCCAGCTGACAAGTCCTCACTAAACGCCCAGCACTGAGAGTGTTCAAGAGAATGAGTCAAAACTTTTTAACAGACAAAACTTGTTCTCACAGGCTTTGCTCATTTGAGGAAAAACACACAGAGCGCAGGCAGCCTACAAGAAGCGAAGGTCTTGTAGGTAAAGTATGACAGAGAACCATGTTTTTCCTGTTTTTCATTCTTATCTATTACTGATGTCACAAACTGATGTTGTGATCTCACTCTGCACTCCAGACCCAGATTTTATTTGCTTACTTCAAATGTGCCAGACATTTGCAACTCCCATTACCAGTGATAACACTGCCACTGTTTTGAATGTTGACGTGGTAACACAGTTGGCAATACCAGAGCCTAATTTAGATGCACAGGCAGTACTATAGGAAGTAGAAGAGAAAAGAAATATAGCTAGAAAACTTGGAGCTAAATTAAAGTGACATATCAGTGAGTGGGATCATACAACACGCCAGTTGCCTAGTCTATAAAACAAAACAAGGTAATGCAGTAAGGTTAAGCTGCTTCACGAATACAGACACTTGTATGGTTTTCATACTTTAGAAATTTAGAGCACTAAAAAAACCAGTTTACTTGCATAACATTCATTAGATGCTCAACAAATGTGCTTATGTCTCCTTTGATCTTGCTCTGCATCAGCAGAATGTCAAACCTTCCCAGCAGACTTTCATGTTGTCCCGGACAGCTTATCAAAGTCAAGCATAAGCAAACTCAGCGTTTAACCCAGCCCTACTGTTACAATTTTGCCATCACAGATGGTTTTTCTCCAATAAAAAGATTTTTCCTCCAGTAAGTAGATTTTGGAACTGTCCAAAAATCATTGTTCTATCACTAGAGCTTCATGTAGTTATGATAACTTTTTTTAGTAACATTACTTGTTACAAAAAAAGTAGTTCAAGCAACCTTCAGTGCTTCTACTGGAACAATTGAGTTTCTTGGGCAAATACTTTCACACCAACAGACTCACAGTGCAACATAAAATGGCGTTATCAATACACAGTAAATGTAATTTCTATTACAGAAACTCCAGGTATGTTGCCACATACACTGCCAGAAATCCAATTCATTTTTCTTTTTTGTGGAACCACCTTGTCCTTTGGATTGCATTACCAGAATAAAGCCATGGCCTATAGGACATGATGCAATCTTGACACATAACCTTGTTGTCAGAGAGCAGGGTGACCCATGAACAAGCTCTTTGGGCTGTGTGTTTAGAGCATAGGCTCTTGAAACAATGTCTTAGTTACCAAAACAGACCTCCTAACTGCTGCTCCAATGTTTTCTTTTCACCTCTTGTAAATAAATACACACACAACGCCATTTCACAAGAATCACAGGGTTTCTGGTACAAGTCTCTACAATTACCCATTTTAGCCTGACTTCATCTACATAGAGACAATCTTAGGAAATAATCACCCTGGTGTTCGCTGTGAAAGATTGCCTGAAGGGCTCCTTCATCCCTGCCTGTACAGAATCTGGGAATATTTGGACAGTGGATAATGAAGCAGATGATGCCTCTAAGATTTGCCAACATCATTCTGAACTGTCCAAATTTCAGTAAAATTCTGCCCTAGATGCCACCTACATTCATTTCAACACTCTCAGACTAATACTTCTGCCCTGCTTTAGACTCAGTCATGCCACTGAAAATTAAACTTTACAGAAAAAGTGTTAGAGCTTCAGCTGGAAAAGAGCTGTAACTTGCTGCATTAGGGGCAGGAAATGTGGCTGAGCAGAAAAAATGGAGGAAGGAATAGTGAAAAGGGGCTATTTTGACGACTGGCACTGCTTTTAGAAACTGGTCATCTCTCAGCCTCGTCACAGTCTCACTTTACATCCCTGCAGAGTCCACCAATAAAAGCTATATATTAACTGATGAGCACACCAGTCTTACATCAACAGAAGGTGGCTTAGAAGCTCGAAGTATAAAGTAGAAAAACTGATGATGAAGATGATGAAGTTTCATTCAATGACTCTGTGGCTGGATAAGAAGCAGCCCAGCAGAATGTCTAAACTACAATACATGTAACTTCAAGCGTTTCAAGACAACTGATCACTCATCTTTTTCTGAAGTTTCCAGAAGTTTTTTTTTTAAATTACACAAAACATCTCTAAAAAGGGAAGTGCTCTCCCTAAACCTTTTTCTACAAAAAGTAAATGCCTCATAGAAATAAATAATTCAGCAAAAATTATATAAAAGTTAATGAGAATCATCATCAATGCTGTTCTCAACCCAGCTGTCCTTCTAAACCTGAAGATTACCTTTATTTTAGTACATACAACTGTTTAATAGGAAGAAAATAGTTTATTTTATCATCACTAACAAGGAAGTAATCTAACCATCTCCTGAAAAAGCTGCTTAAATGTGAAAACAGCACTGTCTAAAAAGCAAAAAAATACAAGTAAGATACTAGAAGAATCAGATTATAAGTCACAAGCTCATATCTGATTTCTTTGCCTTAATTCTAAAGAAAACAGACTTGCACAAGAGTTAAACCCAGTTATCTGTCTAAATACAGGAATCAGAGGGCACAGATATGTAGTGTATGTATTATCATTTTACAGAACAAAAATGACACTACACTGATCTCACTTACAGGGAGTGCACCACGTTTTACTTACTTTGATCAGCATAGTTTTTTGCTTTTAGTTCAAGTTGTCGAGTTTGTGACTCTAATGCTTCCACTCTGGTCTGTAAGTCCTTTTTCTCTTGTTCTTGAGAATCTTCAAACTCAATGAATTTCTAAACAACAACAAAATAGGTAAGTTAGAACAAACAGCTATTTACAGGTTTTACAGCCGGTAGGAAGCAACACAGCAGCCCTTCAGTGCCAGGAAGGTGCAAGGTGGTTTCCAAAACAACTGAATAGATCCACATGCCACATTTAAACACAAAGAACTCTCTCAGTTCAGGTCCATCAGTCAAGCACCCAGCCTAGGTTATACTGTCTAACAACTTTCAACTAAGTGCCAGCTACTCCAGAGAATCTGCTTGGGATTAACATAAATATGAATTATTTCATTATTGCCTAACTTAATGCACAACAACTGCCAACAGTTCATGTGAACACAGGGAGTCTTGGTGTCCTTAGTGTGAATGATCATCAGTGAAGTTATTTTCACCCATAAGCCACAAAGGTACAGACACTGCAACAGGGACACACCAGCAGTAGTGTCAACCAAAATTATTTGATATCTTTTCCATTCCCACCCAATTCTGCTATAAATGCTCATAGTCTTCATCAAATCCTTAATAACCATCTACAATATGTTAACTGCACAAAAAACTCTGTGCTGATCACCATCACCTTCTGTTTCCTTGGTTTACCAACTTTGTGTCTCTCCATATTCCGGAGTTCACTGTGAATGCATCAGTGTTTACATTCCCTAGCATAAAAATTACCAACAGACCATTATAGCTGCTTTAAAAGCTCATTTTTATGCTATTTATCTTACCCAAAAAACCAAGAAATTCAGCACGTATTGCTGGCACAAAAAAGACTTCCAAAAGCCAGAGATGTTTCAGGCCATGCAGCATTCTATGCTCTGCATGGCAAGAAGACAAGGCCATCAACACAAGTTATGCAGAAGGCTCATGGAACAGGGAGGATCAGAAACCTCTGCAGGAAAAATTCCCAAACATCCAAAACAGTTAAAGAGGCAAAGACAGCTGAGGACCACATGAAAGACAAGAGACAGTGAAGGCAGCAACTTTAAAACAGTAATCTAATTTGGATATTTTTTTCCTATGTATTGTTAGAAAAATCTAGTGGGAAAAGTATTTCAAATGGTCACACATCAACTGTTAATGAACTATTACTATATTTTAGCCATTGTATTTTAGAGCTTCTACAAAAGCAGGAATTCATAACCTTATGAAAAGGGCTTCAGTTGAACTAGGTCATCAGAAGAAGTTCTGACTAAAACATACTTCAGATGTAGAAATGCATCACAACCTATGAAGTGAAACAAGAGCTCCTTTCAGACAAGCTCTGCACAGCTATCACAGGACTGGGCATGGTGTTCATATGACTGCTTGAAGCTAAATCATGACATCATTGAGGAACAGCTGACATAGCTCAGGTAGCTCCGCTTTGGGTGCTGCCATCGAAAATCCCTCTTCAAACACAGACGTGCAGGAATCTTTCTACTCCCTCCACACAAACTTTGGGAATATTAATTAACCAATTTAATTTGAAAACCTCAATGTTTAAGCTTGTTTCATGTCTTCTTTGTAGTAACTGATTCAAGACTTTTGCCCCTTTAACATTCAAGTCATGTCTGGCCTATTCTTGGCAGACTCTCTTTTCACAAAGGGCTTCAAAGTTTGACACAAATTTGGCGCTGGGGCTAAAGACCAACACAGTTTGTTACACTAAACATGGGAAAACATGAAAGAAGAACTATAAAACTGTAACATCTTTGTTTAGTTGTTCCTCTGATGATTTCCCAAAAATATGCCATAGCTCGCTAAAGGCCAGGGACAATTATACTCATGAATAACAAACAGTCATTCAGAGTCATTAATGTCATTGTTACTCACAAAACTATAGATAGATATAATGTTGTATTTCCTCTCAAGTTCTTCAACTGCAAGTGGTAAAACTGGTTTTGCCTAGAACAGTTTTGTTACTTTTAACTAGTTTACCTTCATTTTGTTAAAGTTCGAAAGAAGTTCTATATTATTATACTTTAAAGCATTTCTGTAATTACAGCTGAGTACTTTTCCCTCCCCTGCTGTAAACTATACCTGATCAGATCTTGGGATTTTGAATATTTTTTGGACTTCGGACATTTTTACTTGGTTTCATTTTTCCTTCTAGTGATAGTATTATCACAGGCACAGCCCCAGTAGATTGATCATCACATCCTGACTAAGCCTGCACAAGTATAACAGAAGAACTAGTTAGAACTAGTTAGATAGTTTGGCAACTCCCATTTAATCCATCCCATCTTCTCCAGGTAGGATCAAGTGTGTCATTTCAGACCTTTGTCCAATCTGTCCTTAAAGACCTCATGTAAAAAGTGTGAAAAAGTCCCCTACAAACGAAACTCAAAAATCTTTATGTAATAAATTTTAAACCCACTTGAAAGTTTGCAGAGATTTGTGGAATAAATAAGAACTGAGACTACACAACAGGACAGCATATTTGGAAGCCTCTGTCCTGCACACAACCACTGAAGCACTCAGCAGCACATTATTAGTCAAATGAAATATCTCTTCCTATATTTATGTCACCTCCTGTCTCTTTACATCTTGACTTGTTTTCCTGTCACAGGACCCAGATGCAATGCTGAGCATATCTGATGTCAGGGTCCCACCCACTTGGCAATCTTTATTAGTCTATGACATGTCCTTCAGCAATGTGTATTGCAACAATGACAGATTCTCAGCCAATGGCAACTTCTTCTTGGAGCAGGAAGAAAAAAAATCACCTAAAAAGTCAGTTCAGATGGACTTGGGAAACAGAAAAACACATGAAAATGAAAACAACCTGATAGCTCTAAAACAGAGTGAAAGTTTTCTGTAAAATGCATCTCAGTTTTCTTCTCTCAAATGAAAAATACTTAAAATTTTATGGCACAGTGTTTACTCAACTTTCTTCTCTAAGGAAGAAAGTCACCTCTGGGAACAGTAAGAAAAAGCATTCACCAAGTTCATACTATGACTTAAACCAATTTTAGTGGTGGTAAATCCTTTTTCATGGTTGCCAAAGATTTCAAAAACAGCTTAATCCCACCAACAGTAGAAAATCTAAAATATATCCTAATTTAGCATGGCCAAAGGGAGGAGATTTTATCCTCTTTCCAAGTGCACACAAAACACATGCCAGCTACAAGTGCAGGTCTGAAACAGCACATTGCTGCAGAAGTAACTCCTATCAGGGTATAAAATAGCAGAAGCACAAATGCTGTTTCCTCTCCCACTTCTCTGGGGCAGGAATTGCTACCTCACAGTCACCAAGTGGGAAAGTAAGAACTGGAAGCAGAACAGCAGTGCAGCTGGTTCCTACATCCCTTCAGCAGTATCAAAAAACCTGCCACATTAGAAGTCAGATCAGTGATTTTGCAGCAACTACGAAGATCAAGACTGTGTTCAGAGCGTTGTGATGTGGGCCCAGAACTTACCTCAAGGTGACTTTAAAAAAAAAAGTCAGAAATCCACAGGCAACAACTTTTAAGATATTTCTTTAGTAACACTTTTTAAGCACAGGAAATCAAGAAGGCAAATTACAAAAATGGGGTAAGGAGGCCCCTACCCAAATAGTAAACTATTTAATGTTCATTAAGATACTACTGCAAATAAATTTCCTACCACAACAAGCAGAAAGTAAAAGAAGGTGTGTCAACTGCCCAGAAAAGCTGTGGCTGTCTCATCCCTGGAAGTGCTCAGGGGTAGGTTGGACAGGGCTTGGAGCAGCCTGGTCTAGTGGACAGTGTCCCTGCCCATGGCAGGGGTTGAGTGACATGAACTTTAAGGTCCCTTCCAACCCAAACCATTGTGTGATTCTATGAACAGATGATAATAAATATGGAACTCAGCAGCTCAAAATTCTCCATTTTGCCACCAGATGATACGAACAAACTCCACAACAAAAGAAATGTGCTAAGCAAGCAACTTTTTGTCCAAGGAAAATAGTGTTAAATTTCTGTTCCCTCCTTTTATTTCAACAACACTGCACCCATCAGGTTATCTCAGCATTGAAAAAATAATTCAACAACCATGCCTGACTAACACATGTGCCTCTCCTGAACACACCAGGCTGTACCTAACACTTCCACACCTGTACAGCACAATGACCTCAGCACATCACATGAAAATAGCCTTTGGTCTAACTGCACTTTGGAAAGCATCAGCCAGCTGCCTTGCAGCATGAGCACTGGTTCTTCAACTGCATAAAGCCTGTCCTCTCAAGTTAATTTATCATGACACACAGAAGTGGAGATGGCAGCGAAGGACACTACCAATACAGGCACATACAGTTCCTGAAAAGCTACAACAACATCATTAACCCCATGGTCTGCTTCCCCACATTGGTACAATTTCTGTCCTGCTGCCCAAGGCCTGTTTTTTTTCAATCTGGCAAATGCTGCCTGTGCTTCAAGCCTGATGGATTTTCTCATGAATTAAATTAGAAAGTATTTATCAATCCCTTCCTATTACTCTCAATAGAAACATATTTTCTAGAAGACCCTTTTACATCAGCTTGTGTTGGAAATAGTGTGGCAACTCCCAGTCCCCTGACTGGAGTCCATAAGGCATCATAAAATCACCCTGTGTTTGACAAGGAGGATGAATGATCTATCAGGCCAAGAGTTGGGGGGACACCATTCATACCACAGCACTACATAACAAACTGAGTCCTGGAATAATCTGCAGACAACATTCTGCACTTACTTATAACAGAAACAAAAAAGTATTTGTACAGGGCTAATGTTTTTTAAATTAAGCTTTCACTGTCAATATTGTGTTCACGCTCAGTGCAGTTGTCCTGATTTTTGGAAAATTTAGAAGGCAAGCACAACCAGAGAGATTAGCACAGGACAAGGGGTCTGGAAATAGACTTGTAGGATAGCTTGTTCTATTACAGATAATGCTGCCAATCCAATTTCCTTCAGGAGCCTGGCAAGACAAAGAGCTGCAGGAAGTTATCCTGCACAGCTGATTCCTATTGTATTGCTTTATAATATTACATTAGATAATGCCTCACAAGCTTATTTATGCTGAAGTGATTCCTGGTATAAAAACTGAAATAAATACATCTAACATCTCAAATCAGAGACAATGTCACTGGAGAGTCCACATCACCTGTTGCTGCCTGCAGCTTTACGTGCCAACTCTGAAGGGCTTCAGCCTAGACACTGTATTTGCGTGGTTTTTGCAATGCGTTGTCACTATTTTTGCAAAAACGGACAACCCGCCTCCCTCCGCGGGGAGCATCCCGCGGGACCGTGACAGCGCAGCCAGCGCACGGTTCCATGTTTGCGGCCCTACCGGCAGCTCAGCGCTCCGCAGGGGTTACCGGGGATCGCTCCGGGACGAGCGGCTCAGGGGACGGCGGGCACACGGAGCCGCACGGACGGGTCCCGCAGCGGCCCAGCCGCACGGACCGGGAGGGACTCCCCTCCCTCCTCATCCTCCTGCCGAGCCGCGCCGCGACCCCAACTCGTCACTGGCGGCTCCGGCCCCGCGCCCGGACTGAAGGCGGCCTCGGTTCCCGCTCCCGGCGCCGCCCGCTCTGCCCGGGCAGGC
>VXBB01003800.1:78695-91159 GCA_013399915.1 Illadopsis cleaveri | reverse complement strand
GGTGATTTGGTTCTTGGTTTTACAGTTTATTACTTGTGTTTAAAATGGCCTCCCTGCCCCTTCTTCTTTGTCCCTCATGTTGGATCCTCTCCCCTCACGTTTATTTTTAGCTCAAAGTTGCAACATTGTTCACCCCCCTACCCCTTCTCTCCCTAGATACCCTTTCCTATTGGCTAAGGCTTCCCGCCTTAGCCTCCTGTCAATCCCTTGTTTCTTTCCACCCCTGGTCTGCCTGTCAGCTTTAGTCCTACCCCACTGTTCTCGAATGTTCGGTGATTTCATGTACCCCATTGGTTGATATCTGCATAAACCCCTCCTCTGTTATTGTTATTGGATTGTACTCCCATCTGTCATGTAAACAGCCATCCCCCAGTTAATCCCCATTGGTTCATGTTTGTTAACTCCCCCTGAGCTAGCCCAGTTTAAAACCCTTTGTCAGACCCCAGTCTGTGTCTCTCTGAGGCACGGGCTCGGGGTTGCAGGACCCGCTCCCTCCCTCTCAATAAATCCAAGTTTGCCCTGCCTTTGAGAGTCCCTTCTTTGCGGAGATCGTCGTTGTGCATGCACTGGTGGAACTGCGTTGGAGCCAAGAGCCCGGGATTTTGTCGGGGTGGCGTGTGAGGGGCTGGCTGGGCGAGAGCCGCACCGCGACATAACAAGGCAGAAGAACAACAGCAGCAGCAGCAGCACAAAACAGAAGCACAAACCCAGTCCCAGCCTTCTCCTGGCCGCAGGCACCTTCCCCTTGGGTGCAGTTCTGGTCACAGCCAGCAGGGGCGCTGGTGGCTCCCGGCCGGGCAGGGTGGGTGTGATGAGTCCCCCGTGGCTGCAGGGGGCGCTGTGGCGCAGGCTCAGCCGCCTCTCTCGACACGGTAATGGCGCCCGGGCTAGCAGGAGAGGTAGGAAAGGGCTTCCTTTACAAACCCACAGGTGTAGCCAGTCCCAGTGCCCCTTTGGATGGAGAAATGGACTGTAGCAGGAACCTTGGGAGCAGAAAGCTGGGACAGCAGAGGGGACCAGACCCAAGGTGACAAAAAAAGCATAGCAGAGACTCCAGGGCCAGGCCAGTACCAGATGTTGGGATGTCAGGTTAAAATGTACCAAGAATTCCTGCAGCAGCAGCAGAGAACAGTGGGGCTAGGTGGGGAACCGCTCCCCTGTGATGGCTGATCCCGGGGTTGGCTGCACAGAGGAGGAGGCCCCAGCAGGGAACGGCATGCTCCTGATGCCAGCGTGGCACGTAATGGCTCTGGGCTCCCAAGCAGCAGAGAACAAGCTCCAGTCACAGTGCCGAAGAGAAAGAAAAAAAACACAAAAAACAGGCAAAAGCCACATTGTTGCCCTTGCTTTTCTTGCTTGCAAATGTTTGGACTTAGCAGTCCTTCTTTCTCATGCAGCTCAACATAAACCATGTATATTTTTAGATTGTTTTCATATTTCTCCTCTGAGAGGAGAATTGATTGATGGTGGTATTCACCATCCAGGTTGAAGAGGTGGTGACCTAAATGACCAATCTCTTGCCTTTGTATAAACTGTATATAAGATTGGAGTCGGATTGTTGATAGAGAACATAAAGAGAAGAATGTAGAAGAAGATTGTAGAATAAAGCTTTCCCTTCATATGCTGCTGCCTGCCTTGTTCCTTCTGTGGGTCTGATCCTCCTGCATATGGACCCGAGTGTGGCATCCTGCTACACCACATGGCAACAGTATCTCTTGTCAGCAGTATGGCACTGCATGGCCACTGAGATGAAATCACCACACCAGAAGGATGCAACCGTTCCCCATCTGCAACTCTCACAGGAATTCCTGGGCTGGCTCTCACCCATCACAATACACTTGGAGACGGGGAACGGGTAGGGAAGTGGCAGTGAACACCCCAGACACAGAACTAAAACAAAATGTGAATCTAGGAGAAAATAAACATCCCCAAGACATTCCACCCCTTATCCCATACAATTTGATCAATACCTAAATTAACACATTTCAACAGCAAACAGTTATATGTATCTATACTCTATACATGCATGCATTACCCTAATTATATACATCTATTACATACATCTATATACATCTATATATATACATCTAGATCTAGATGCAGGCACGCTGTGATGGATTATTTACCCCCAAAACAATGTCCCCTTGAGGTATGCATCACATCTTTCTATCCTTTTGCGTCGCCCACCAGGTACAACCTGGTCCCTGAGCAAAGACAACCCCACAGACTGGTTTGTCTTTGCTCAAGGCAGAATTAATCTAAACAGTTTTTCCCAGCATACCTCTCATGTGTACCACTGGAACTTTATATCCATGTGTTGTTTGCAAGGGTTCAGTTTGGGCAGGGCCTGCTCGGTTAGTGGAACCTTAGATGTTAACTAACCACGTGGCCTTTGCCAAATGCAGCTCCCAATTTTTGAAATTCTCACCCTCCAGTGCTTTCAAGGTGCTTGTAAGCAGTCTGTTGCACTTTTCAACTTTCCCAGCTGCTAGTGCATGATAAGGAAATACACCCACTCAATGCCATGTTCTCTAGCCCAAGAGTTNGTCCTTGTTCTGTTTGTTGTTAATGCCATAGTTGTTGTTGTTTGATTGCCTTGTTATACATACTAGTAAAGAACTGTTATTCCTATCCTCATATCTTTGCCTGAGAGCCCCTTTAATTTCAAAATTACAATAATTTGGAGGGAGGGGGTTTACATTCTCCGTTACAAGGGAGGCTCCTGCCTTCCATAGCAGACAGCTCTCTTTCAAACTGAGACAATTGCGCACCAGTATCGACCAAAGCTTCATATTTCCGTGGTTCTGATGTGCCAGGCCATTGGATCCACACAGTCCAAAAGATACAATTCTCCTGTGCCTCTGCTTCTGGCTAGAGGCACCTCCCCTGCTCCCAAGTAAATTGATTTGCAATGTACCAGGGAAAAAAAATCAGCCCTTGGATCACTCTGGGATTAGAAGAGTTTAACTGGGACTTTACCCAGAGGAAGAAATTTTTGTAAAAGTTTAATTCTATAGTTGTCTATAGCCTAAAGCACTGCAGAAATCAAGATAAAGACTGATAAATAACAGCAGCACTCAGCTAAATAAAGAGTAGGATATCCTGGAGCAACAAAACATGTCAGTGAAGACTCTGGTTACAAGGAGCAGGAGGGACACAGAACAAAATATGATTTTTGATGAGAACCCCAAATATTCTGGGCGGTACAGACAGAGGCTGTGACCTGTGACCAGTGTAAATCTGGGGCCAAACCAGCAAAGCTGGAGCTGTGTTAAATTCTCCTGAAGTCTGGAGACATTCACAATCAGTCCTGTCTCAGACCTGTTTTAAAAATCTCTTCTGGTTTTAAGTAATGTGGAGATGGTTTGAGCTCAGCAGTTACACTTAGTTCACTCACTGAGAACCTAGAAGGTGTTTACTTCTCTCCCATAATCAGTCAATTTTTTGGAAATTATTTGTCTAGACTCTCTACTTCTTCACATTTTAGATGAACATGTAATTTCCAATGTAATACATGTGATTTCCAATGTAATTAAGTGATCTTGGTAAAATTTGCAACCAGCAAAAGTTCATTTATGCAGTAACAATTTGCTCTGCTAATCATGGATTAATCTCAAAAGTGACGAAGTTGACCCTTATTTAATGAGGTTAAAAGACTTGGCAAAGATCACTGAACAGACCTATGGTAAAGCTGGAAGTCATCCTTGCCCACCTTAGGGCAAGTCCTAAGCTTTAATCATTACATGAGGTAGATTTAACAAGGCTGTAAATAGATGTCCCATTGCTGCTTTAAACTTCATATTTTTATAAATACCCAGTTTCTAGAGACCTTTCTTCTATTTTTGTATGTTATTTTGCCATAGTGAAGATTACAGCATTTCAATTTGTTTAAGTAGTATGAAACATCTTAAATAAACGTGTATCAAAGCAGGAGAATAAATTGGATTTGCATTGTCAGGAGAATACTCAGAAACTCTAATTCCAAAATAACCTCAAGGAGAACTTGCTAAAGTGTATGATGCTGTGATTGTTAAAATATCATCTATTAAATCAGAGATCTTGGAAAGTGTGATGGAAAAAGACCCTGAATACAAGAAAGCAGGTTGGTTGAATAGATGCTTAGGTCAGATCTGGAGTCTCCCACCAGAACTAAAAGTACCACATGGATGTGTGATGAATTGTGGTGAAGAGAAAGGATCCCAAGAAAAGAAGTCCATGTTATCTAAAAGCTGGACTTTTCTCTGTCAAGCAGCAAAGTCCTGCCCAGAGGGAAGCAAAATCTTCATTGTTTTGCTTTTAAGAACAGCCAGGGAGTGGAGCCCAGGAAATTCATCTCAGTTTGGAAACAAAAACAGGACAAGCATGGATTTCCATCCAGATGCTTTATCCTCCATTCTCTCAAAGGCAATAGAATGCTCAAGGCGAAGCAGCTCAGTGGTAAATGCTTGAAGGGTCTTTTGACTCAAAGAGCTAATATAGCATAATCAGAAAAAAAAACAAACAAAATGAATTACCTCCTTTAAAGAGGAAATACAAGCAGAACAGTACGATAACGAGATTTTTATTAAAATAATGGTATGCGCCTTTTGTTAAATAAAAACCGGAATCTAGCAGGCAAGACTGAAATGCTGAAGGGCTGCGCCCGGCCCTCCCGCTCTAAGGGCAGAGGTACTGGGTGGGTGCTGATGTTACTGGGGCAGGGGACCTGGGGCAGGGACGGATCCCGGCTCCCCCCGCGGGATCGGGGCCGGGGGCGGTCACGGCGCTCTCTGAGGGCGGGAGGCCGCGCTGTCGCCTCGGCAACGCTGCGCCGGGGGGGGCGGGTAAGCCGGGCGGGGACCTGCGTGCGGGGACACGGCTTGACACAGCCACCGGAGCGGGACACGGGCTGCCAGACACACCGGGGAGCAGCGGGG
Source organism: Illadopsis cleaveri (assembly GCA_013399915.1). NCBI lineage: Eukaryota > Metazoa > Chordata > Aves > Passeriformes > Timaliidae > Illadopsis > Illadopsis cleaveri. The sequence continues at coordinate 86,243 of VXBB01003800.1, read as the reverse complement.
CTGCGAGACCCACCGAGGCCACCAGCGGGGGACACCGTTTGCCACAGCCACCGGGCCACCAGCGGAGGACGAGGCTTCAAGGTTTGTCACCAGCGGGTAAGCCGGGTTGCGGGGCAGCAGGAAGAGTCCCCCTGTCCCAGGGCAGTGTCACCGCACTCCCGCGGAGCCTCCCCGCAGCCCGCGCGTCCCTCACCTGCCCGCTCAGGTGTGCGGCGGCGCGGGGCTCGGAGCCACTCCGGTCCCGCTGGTTTCCAGGTGAAAACTCTGCGTGTGAATTAATTTATTGCACAGCACTGGAAGATGGGTCCGTGGTGATCATTACCTTCCTTTCCATTCAGAGCTTTTCTGATTTCAGTATTCACTGATTGTTCCTACACTTGTCACCCTTCCGCTGCTTCAAACACACTCCTGCAGCACTTGAGAAAACCTATGTGGGGTCACTGCTTGTCCAAACATTGGAGACCGTGGATTACTGCCCCGCAGATGCAGCCAATTTAATTACACTGATAGCAGACGGGGCTGGGATGGGCTGGGATCTCGCAGTCCTGGAATAACAAGTTTTATTCTCTCCCTCCTCAGGACCATGGCAGCCATCGACGAGCGCACTTTCATCGCCATCAAGCCCGACGGGGTCCAGAGGGGGCTGGTGGGGGAGATCATCAAACGCTTCGAGAAGAAAGGATTCAAACTGGTAGCCATGAAATTAATACATGTAAGCTCTCCTCAATTGCTATGTCTGCTTTTTTATATCAGCTGTAGCTTTCAAATAGAGCAGCATGCTACAACAACAAATGTGGCCTCTGTAACATTCAAAACTGAAATTTTGAGAAGTACTTGGGATGTTTCTGGAAAAGTTCCAATTCCCAGCTCTGGCTAAATGCTTTAGACGTGCTAAGCACACTAATTTTAGTAACTTGATGCCCTTAGTCTGAAGAGAATATTCTTTCAGGTGCATCCTATGCTTAATAAATATCTTTGAGTATCTTTCACAAATCCCAGGTCACATAAACTGCCTGTATTGGCAACAGAAACTTTTCTAAGTTTAGTTGTGGTTAAAGCAAACAGTTCAAATTCATATCAACCAGAAGTGCTCCTAGGAAGGTGCTAGAAATACTGAATTTTGAAGTGCGTGCAAGTTTCAGGATTACCAGCGCTCTGTGGTTAATCTCTATGATTTCACTATGCTCTTAAGTTCTTACTGTAAGCTTTATTCTGTCTGTCTGGTTTTTAACCCAGGCCTCTGAGGACCTTCTGAGGGAACATTACATTGACCTCAAGGACAGGCCATTCTATGATGGGCTGGTGCAGTACATGCACTCGGGACCTGTCGTAGCCATGGTGAGTTCCTGGCAAGGAAAACCACACTGCTTGATTGTCTTCTCTGCAATGAGATTGTGTCACCTGTTGGATTCTAGTTTATTTTTTAAAGGATTTAAAATCCTTTAAAATCTGGATTCAAATACTGTGATTAGGAAGATGTGCTGTTAACTCTTTTTCTTTAATATTTTCTCATAATCTTTCCCTCCTTTGAGTCAGTTTGTTGAGGAAGAGGGCAGGGGCAAAAGAGAATCAAAACCAGGACCTTGAGAAACAGTAAACCTGCACAGTAAACCTGCACGAAAGCCCCACTCTGAAATGCCATGTAGTAAGCCAGCTGAAAAAGGATGGTGGAATATTTAAACTCTATTTCTCTTTTTTCTCGTCAATAATGTATTTGTAAAATAGTTGAGGTCTAGCTCTCCCATGAGCAGACAGCTCTGTGAGACTGTTTGACATGCTGAGATGGAAAATTGTTCTCTCCCCACCCTGGGTGAGAAGGGGGATTGTACAGAAGGGGGCCATGTAGGCAGATGCTTCAAGAATCTGACAGAAGAATTGGAGATAAAATATGTCTCACTGTGACAAATAATCAGATGGTGATTTGTGCCATGATGGACAGCCCTGTGTTCTTGTGGATAGTATAATTTATCTGCAGCTAATATTTAATAATCTGAATGGATTTTTTTTTTCTTTAAGGTGTGGGAAGGTCTTAATGTGATTAAGACTGGAAGACTGATGCTGGGGGAAACCAATCCATTCGATTCCAAGCCCGGCACTATTCGTGGGGACTTCTGTGTCCAAGTTGGAAGGTAAATTTTAAAACTTTTGATATCATCCAAAGGCACTAAATGCCAAGTTTTATGTCATGATATCTGCTGAAACTGTGCTCCATCCTTCTCTGTCTTACACATGGAGCTGCCATTCCCTGTGCCCATGTCACTTTAGGATCTAAGGATGGGGATCAAGTCATGGTTGTCCCTATTGACAAAAATGAGGAGCAAAACTGGCACTGCCTATGCTGTGTCTTTTCCTACTTTACTGTTAAAGTAAACTAGGAGCTTAAAGCTCCTGTCCATAATGGGAATCATTTCAAAACAAGGAGCTTATTTTACTTTAAGAATTCTCTTACTCTTTTATTCACCTTTTCTTTTCCTAGGAACATCATTCATGGTAGTGATTCTGTGGAAAGTGCTGAGACAGAGATTAATTTATGGTTCACTCCTGAAGAACTGGTTGATTACAGAAGCTGTGCTCATGAGTGGATCTATGATTAACACCCAGTCTGGATCTGCTGATGTTCCCATGTCCATGAGCTGTTACGTGTGGTCATAGGTTGGTGACAGAAATCATGGCTCAAGACCTCTTTATCATAAGAGAAACAGCTTGTTTTATTGTTCAGAACCTTCTTATACCTTAGAGAGCTCAAAACTCCCAGATCTAGACAACTGATTTGTCTGGGTGTTAACACCACTCAGCTCCCTGGCCAATGATACATGTGCAAGTACGGTTCAAAGGGATTGGCTGAGGTCTCTGAGTTCAAATCCCTCCTATCATTACTTACCCACGGACTTGTTTTATTTCTAGGCTGGTTGAGTTTGGGAGGCAGCTTCAGACTAGCTACACTGTGACAATGAGCACCCTTTTGGTTATATTAAAAAATGTAAAAGTGCTCTTTGTTATCTTCTGCAGGCGCCTTGCAGTTAGGGTGACAAAGACAACATGGTGACACAGATAACAAATCTATTTTGAATAAGACTTTCTGCTCAACTCGGCAAGCCTAGTTTCCCTTAGCTAGTGATATATCTCACATATCATTGGAGTTGTGACATTCACATTTGGGAGCGGTTAAAGGGCATTACTAGAAATACAGGTTTTTAAGATGGCATGTTGCAGGCTCATTACTTGGAAGTTACTATTTTTCAACTTAACACTATAAATGATAAACAATTCAACTTAAAACCATTTCAATTAAAAAACCACATCCTTTTGCCGCTGATGCTTCCCAAATGTTTGAGTCTTGGAGTTTGAGTACAGTGATGGGCAGATTGTCTTACCATTGACAATCTTCTGCTTCTAGCAAGCTGTTGGCTTGCTAGATTATGGTGTGAATTGATTGAAAAACATGAGAAAAACATGAGAACATGAGAGCACCCAAGACTTTTGAGGGGGATACACACCCACCCCACACTTCTCCCCTTTCTTTGTTTTAGCAATTATAACAGGAACAAAATATGGACCTTAGAACAAAATTAATAAGGTGGAACCTATAACTGCCTATATGCTTTAATATCACCCAGTGTCTGCTATTGCTGAGGAGCCTCCTTTTCACAATGAGGATTTGAAAAGCCTCTTTCAGATGAGACCTTCATGTTATCTTAAAGGAAAAGGAGTTCAGCTTCTGAAAGGCCAAATCAGCTAATCAAAGTGACTTGCTTTCATTTTTAGCACAGAAACACCTGGGCTTGATGGCACACCTCTCCCGCCAGTCAAGGCCACAGCTTGGCCAAGGCTGAGACCTAGATTGGGTGGACTTCCCTATCATATCCTTAAAAGAAGTCTTTCAGTAATGACTCATGGAACAGCTGGCTTTGTTATCTATTCTTAACGAAATAACCAATTATATATAAATAACTTGTAAATAACTGCAACCATGCCCACATATATACAACTCTTTTGAAAGCAGCATTTACCTCTTTGTCACAAACAAACAAATTCAAACAAACCAAGGAAACATCTCTCTGTCTCAGCTAGGTAAAATATTTACACAGTTTTAGATGATTGAGAACCAAACTTAATTTGGATTTTGAAATCCCCTAACTGAAATTGTAGGATTTTTGGAAAAGGAAAGTAAATACCTTCGTTAAAAATGACCCTATAATATTGGCTTTCGCATTTCTGCATTAGTCTTTACATGTGGTTATTGATTTTAAGTATAGCNCAACTGACAGAACGAGAGGACACAGTCTTAAGCTGTGCCAAGGGAAATGCAGGATATTAGGAAGAAGTTTTTCACAGAAACAGTGATTAAATACTGGAATAGTCTGCCCGGGGAGGTGGTGGAGTCACCATCCCTGGATGTGTTTAAAAAGAGACTGGATGTAGCACTTGATACCATGATCTAGTTGAGGTGTCAGGGCTGGGTTGGACTCGATGATCTTGAAGGTCTCTTCCAACCTACACATTCTGTGATTCTGTGATAATTACTCGTTATCAGGGAAGTGTGAAACCACAGGATAAAGCCACAAGAAAGAATGAAACATATTGACCTGATCTGCAGGGTGTCATGTAGATAAGTCCAGGGAAGTGTGAAACCACAGGATAAAGCCACAAGAAGGAATAAAGCATATTGACCTGATCTGCAGGATGTCGTGTAGATAAGTCAGAGTGGAAAACCAAAACAAAGAAAAGTTTCTAGAACATCAAAAGCTACCAAGAATATTTGAATAATGCATGAAACTTGTGAGTATGTGTGTACCTTAGTAAAGTAACAGTATATAGATGACTCTGTCTTAATGTATCGGTGTGTTTATTGGATGATAGCCAGGAAGACACCAGCACTGGACATTGTCCTTTTTTATTCCCTTATTAAACTTTTGAAAAATATTCTAAGATTGAATTTTTGTTTTTCTCACCTTGATGCTTCTTTTTTGTTTGGAGGGTAAAAACAGCCTAGAAAATTATTGTGAGTTTTATACAGAAGACTACTATTAAATTAAACTAAAATCCTTAAGTATTACACAGTATTATATTGAAACTTCAATGCACATTTGAAAAGAAAAGAGTTTAGTATTGTTAGGACTAAAACTGTTGAAAGTATCTAGAAATCAACATTAGAATGGGTATCTGTTTCTATGGCAACTATTTGTTGTGTCCTGTGGAAAACGGAGTTCACTTTCTTGATAAATTAAAAAAAATAATAATAAAAAATAGGACAATTAGGAAACAGAAACAAAACAAAGGATCTCAGCCGGGTGACTTGGCCTTCTGCCAAGAGCACACTAATAACGAAAAGCTTGTTCCTTAAAAGCGCCATCTTGTTGCATATTCACAAATCCACGTTTCAACTCCCACCCAACTATTTTATCTTGCAGATCAATTTTCTGGTGGCCTCATCCAGTCTCACACTCTCTGATAACAGAGATTCAATAAGTTCTCCCCTGGAGTCCTGGTCACCACCATCTTCATCTGGATAAGATAATTCAGGAATGCAGGGGCGGTTTTCTGTATTCTCTGGTTTAGATGTTATATGAACAAAAGCAGTCTTTATTTTAATATCACACTATAGCCTAAGAAATATATATATACATGAATCACACCACCATTTCTAAGCCCTGTTAATAGCATAAATAACAGAAAATATATTAATACAGCAAAGCCTTCTATCATTATACATATCGCCTTTATTTTAATATTTGCAAAAAGCCAACTTTATAATATGTACCTATAACAGTCTGATTATAGAAAACATTACCAAAGGAGCTTTTGAGTTTTTAATGTGTCTTAATTCTGTGGTTAGTCTTGGGAGGTTTTTTGGTTTTTTTGTATGCTGGACACTTGGATTGCCACGGATGAGTGGGCTATGGCAGCCCGTGGTGGCTGCGGTGGCTGGGAGGGCGCCTGCCGCTCCCTGTGGCAGTCCTGCCTTTGCCCTGCTCCCCGGTCCCAGTGTGGTCCCCACCCTGGGATGGCGGTTCTTGGCACAGCTGGGGTTGGTTCAGAGTGCTGTGTCGGGCTCTGGAGCTCTCGGGTTTCTGCTGGGGGTGCCGGTACTGGGGAGCAGCGGGCTGAATGCGGGACACTGTGCCGGGACAGCTCGTGGGGCTTCCCCAGCCCACGGGATGGCGGCCACACCTTTTTGGGCAAAGCCTGCCACGTGTGGGGGAACAAGGAGTGCCAAGCTGTTTCTGCTGGGGCTGCCCCTGCTGGGCCCATGTGCTCAGTACCATGTCCCCGCAGCTCCATGTGCTCCCCACTCACCCCCCATCTCTGCTGCTGCACTTCTGCTTTTGCAGAGGGCAGGTGGACGGGGAAAAATGCTGCCAGGAAGGCCCCCTCCAGCCCTAACCACTTGCTGTGGTTCGGCTCTGGCTGAGGCTGCATGGTGCTGGGCAGCATGAATTCTTTTGTGATATTGTTAGGGTCCCCTCTAGGGTTGTATGGATTGGAGGACTAAGGGCCATCTTTTGGTTCTCCTCCCACCGCCCTGGTAAACTTACAGGCTCTCTCTGGCTGTGCAGAAAAGGTCGATATTGCTGTTATGGTTGCCTGGCAACCACAAACCTGGGGGTTTGTTGGTGGTGGTGGACAGCTCAGCTTCGCTCTGCTGGTTTCTGGGGCCACCTGCAGCTGGCATGATGTGATGGTGTCCCACAGTCCTGGGCGCCGCTCGTGCCTGCCAGGTCTCCGTGTCTCTCGGACGCTGACTGTGGCACTGTTTTTCCCAGATTTCTCAAGTCCTGACTGTGGATGTGGTGGTGTGTGGCAGCCTTCAGCCCCAAGCACTGGTGGTTCCACGCATGGCACATGCAAGCGTGGCACCGGGATGTCTCCGGCAGCGGGGCTGCTGGCTTCTCTTCTGGCCTCTGGTGACATACATGGCGCCGTTGTTTTTGCAGTTTCTGCTGGGTGCACTGGAGGAAGCCTGAGCGGCAATTTCGGCTGCTGCCTCCACTTGCCTGGCGTGGCATCTCTCTGCCCACGGGCTGCCTCTTGTGCTCCACCATCCTGGATGAGTGGCTCTGGTGCCATGTGCTCTCCACCATGGGTTTTTTGGCAAGCTGTCTCTGTGGTGCATGACAGGATGAGGAGCCCAAAGATGGTCTCTGTAGCTGGGGCGTGGATGGACCTGGGCATTCCGAGGATGCACCCGGTGCCAGCGGCGGCAGGGGAGCTCTGGTGAATTGGTGCGTTCAGACACTCGGGGTCACCATATGTAGGAGGATCGGACCCGCAGAAAGAACAAGGCAGGCAGCAGGTGAAGGGAAAGCTAATGATATTTTATTCTATCTTCTTCTATATTCTCCTCTATCAACAATCCAACTCCATATGTACAGTTTGTACAGAGGCCAAGAGATTGGTCATTTAGGTTACCACCTCTTCAACCTGGATGGTGAACACCACCATCAATCAATTCTCCTCTCAGAGGAGAAATATGAAAAACAATCTAAAAATATACATTGTTTATGTTGAGCTGCATGAGAAAACAGGACTGCAATGTCCAAACATTCA